>JAARMF010001526.1:19321-40711 GCA_022844705.1 Toxascaris leonina
CCCCCCCCCCCCCCCCCCCCCCCCCCCCCCCCCCCCATAACCCGGGGTTGTATGGTGAGAAAGGATGAGGCAATAAATGCTCAGCGGTATGGATGGGAGCCGCCGAATGTACGAAAGATGGTACCAATGAATTCATATCACAGATACATTATTTAGAGCTTACCATCTCGGCAACGGTCGAAGAAATCGGGTAGACTACCCCTCTTGTCACGTATCCGGATCAGCACAAAAAATATGCCGATTTTCTGTCACATGCCAGAGGTTTGCACTGCTAAACTGCAACCACTAAAATATGGGGATATCACTCTACAAGTGAATATAGCGATATTACTCTACAAGTGCATTTGTTCTCCACGCATCAAACTGCTGCAGAGATGTGACCGATGAAGTGAAATGCATCCATTTTGTATGAATGCAGGAAAAGTCACACTTTGCCGACAGCTCACCTAAATTTAGCAGTGAGATGAAAAATAAAAAACCTCGGAGCAACAATGTGAAAAACCAACTATATACCCCCGCAAGTCGTTCGTATCACCAATAAATGCCTCATAAATGTTTGCAAAAGAGCATTTAAGCTCTTACTATCGCTTAACGAGGAAAACAAGCCATGTACACGTTGAAAAAATCAACCTGACTGCAAATGAGGCCGTTTGCCCACAGCGAATCTTCGATACGGGCATTCGCTTACGGTGAATTGATTTGATGGGGATGGGGACGAATTCACCACTTTTATTTGGTCCAATCATCATGGTGTCGTTCAAAGCAATCGTACCTACAAAAGAATTGCTTAGATAACTTAACTGTTGAGAACCTAAATGAGTGAAAGCATGTACACATAACTGGTCCTCAGAACTTGGTTTTCACTGGGCAATACCTACCCTAAACTGCATTCTATGGTTTAAACGCCTCCCTCCTTGCACTGAGTATCGGTATTTGCTGGCGACTGCCAATTACGCTGCGACTGCGCTTATTCTTTCCATTGTTCCAGCCTACACGCACTTGAAACGCATGAACATGTGCATTTTTTGGTGGATGAAGGCTTGCAACAGCGCAAACGATGTGTCTACAAGAGCTATTGCAATGGCGGTGGCTTTGCGGCCAACGCAAGCTTTGTCGACTGCGTGTGCCACCGCACTATAACTTTCTTCTCATGGCTGCACGACGGAACATTCATTTGTCACATGACTGTTGCCTCCTTATTCAGCTGGCCATTATAAAAACGTTCTTTAATTCTCTAATTGCCATTACCAGTGGCACGCGGCATCACTGCGGACGAAGTTCAATGTCGAGCTACTTTAGCATCCTCAGCAAAATATGAGTTGCAACAATCTGCAGCACAGCTCAAAAAGTGGAAAATCGAAAAATTGATTAGTATGAACGGCCGCCAACATCTTGCTGCATTGAGAATACAGTGGGTGGCCAACAGAGGAAGTAACAAGCAGCTAACCAGCCAAGCATGTGCCTGAGACAACGGTACCGACGCCATCAACCCAATATACATCGTCAACCTGGAATTCCGCAGGACTATGTGGAGATAGCGAGCGTCGCAGCGGAATTAGATTGAGGAACGCCTTGAGAAGATCCAAGTTTGTACCCATCACGTTCGACACTTGAAAGACTGGACACAACCTGTAAACGAATAGACCTCTGGAATGAGTGAAAGCAGCGGAAACGCAAAACTTTAAAACGTTGGCGTCCCGATTCCCCAATGATAACTTCATCAGCCAACAGTGCCCAGATAAGTTAACACGAACTGCTAAGCCTCGCAAGCAATTTGCTAAACAATTATCTCACTTCGTTCCTGTTCTACAAAAAGCAAATCGACCCTATGTATTCACTTGTTAGGTCTTCCAAGGTCTTCCAAAGCTCTTTCCACTCAATCCAAAATTTAAATGTCTAAAGCGATAACCCAATTTGCCTAAAAGTCAAAATTACAGAAATCTGATATGTGAGCATACTTCAATTGCTCACACCAACTGTGTAACCATTTGAAGTGGAGACGGTAAAAAAATGAGAATGAAAGCAACGACGCGCATGCCTTTTGCCGCCAAATCAGCAACCAGTCGAGAATATTTCTCAGCAACATTGCCAATTTATTGCCTCCTTCAGAACAGACGTGCTCATCACATGCTTGTTTGAAAATTCCGTACGGAAAACTTCCGAAGCTCACTAAAAACTGGTGAGCTTAATACGGTAATGCAAATGAAAACCAACATAATTCGGTCAGAGTGACAACAGAAGTACGCCTATAACGAGATGGTAGCTTATTCGCAGCTTTTCCGATAAAGATATTCCCCGAATTTTCAAGAAAGGTATACCACCGTCGCCCATCACATTTAAAAGCTGAACTAGATGGTCTCACTATAATGGCCACAACCACTTCCCCACTAGTTATGATCAAAAAAAGAAAACAGTTGTTGCCAGCTGCGCCGATGAAAATCTGGAAGGGATTGTTTTGGTAGATGTGGGAACGCTGCTGTGCAATGACTTGATAAGTTACTATCAAATGAGCACGCTAGTCACAGCTGAAGGGTGGCTGCAATTACAGCACCCCAACTCGTCAAGCAGTGCCCTACAACATTAACATTCTATCGCAGTGACATTTCAGATACGCAGAGAAATTAGTTTCGATGATGGCAACACTACGTGCGTCTGCAACGCGCGCGAATATCAATGATGGTTCAACGAAGACACACCTGCCACCGGCGAAATGAAGCGCAGCTTGTACAACGTCGTCCATCGACCTCACCGGAACAGGTAGCTTTCGTACGCCAGGGCTCTTCATTAGACGATCAAGGTTTCTGAGTGTCTCGGTCAAAACCTGCAATAACGCTTCCGAGAATAACGGTGAGTAACTAACACTAGCGCCCATGCCGACCAGTCCATCGTTCCGCTCAAGAACCAAAAATCTGATTACAAGAAAAGCGTAGATTGATTGGCTCTTTACATTTTCAGCTGCCGAAAGATATGAAATTACTGAATACAAAACAGCAAAAGAAGAGTGCATTACCTCCAATCATCTAATCACTAGCTCTATAAGTGCCTAATATTTCGCAAAAAGTGGTCTTCTTTAGGAGGTCAACCTACAAAGACGTCATGACTGCACACCGTCACCGATATAGGTACACCTCTTTAAGTAAATACTGCAGAAAACTAGTAAACGAACATAAACAGTAAAGCACCTGATTCGGACACATATCTATTTTCGTGACCACGATAAACACCGGTACGCCCAAGGAAAGAGCAAGCGAGAGATGTTCCTTTGTCATTCCGATGATGCCGGCATTTGAGCCAACCTGGAAAACGCATACCAGGCCTGTTAGAAATCAACAGCAACACTATGTCACTCTTTCAGTATCATTCCTTTACTTGCTTACTTATTCCGAACTTGGTTAAACTCCCGAAAGTACTGTAAGAGCACGCTCCTTGAGACCGCTGAACTACAATGAAGTACAGTAAATTTTCGTGAGTTCCTAAGGGTATAGCATTGTAGCGAGTCAAAATTCAGAAGACACAATGTTTCATTGCTCGAATTGTCACTTAAAAAGAAGAAATTGTTCAAAAGAGAGAAACTATTTTGCAGCGAGTCGACCAAGTAATTTCTGAGCAGTTCTTTCTACTCAGCAACGAATTTACGTAGATGTTGCGAACACCTTCAAAAGTTTCTCATAACACAATTCGAAACCTGTGCGGCTGTTTGAATTAACAAGTGTTCCGGTCAGACAGAGCACATTTCCACCAAAATTAAAGAACCGCCGCATCTATGGTGACAATAACATTTGAACTGAACGATGGGCTTTGCGCATAAAAAGCCTTTAACAAGTCGATTTATGGGTACTTGAATTAACCTTAACGTTGAAGCGCTGAATGCCTAAGTGAGGACTGCAAAACACGTACCATCAGCATCGTATAATCTGGAGCGTGGCCTGTCATTCCGAATATCGTCGTCTTCAAGTATTTCTCGTGACCCGCAAGATCGATGAACGTGATCACCTAAAATCTTTAAACACAACGACCTAATAAGTGCGAAATGAGTTGGATTCTCTAGCAAATCTCGAATGTTAATGTGCTCTAGTTCACTGGTCAAAATTATCTGAAGGAAGAGCAAACATCAAACATCATGTGACGCAGCGAAAATCAAATGTTTCATGGCCTACTGCAGAAGGAAAAGTGAGGCCAATGTTTTGAAGCAAATGTCAGGCGGCTACCCGCTGAAGGCACTAGCAGTAAAACGAGATATACACACGCAATGATAACTAGGCACAACTAACAATCAAACCATCTGAAGGTCGGTAAGCTGACTTGTTCGAGTCGACGCGCACGTACTACTTTATAGAATAGTTTACAGTTTTTTGAAAGCACTTCCACATCACAGCCCTCTTGATTCATTCAAACGTTATAAAAGACCCGATTTTGAGTCGCATTCTTCTCAGCCTGTGATATGACAGTACTGTTTTCGAAACGCATAAGAAAGTGTGGACATGCGGGTCGACTCCAACAGATCGGCTTACAAACCTGGTCACAAATAAATGTGCCGCTGCCTTTTTCCGTCAAAATATCTCTCGGCTCTATCGAATAAAAAATATTACTTGCAATAATTTATAGAAAGAACTCTGCTCTTTGCCTGCAAGCTTCTTCAACTCAAACTCTGCACACAAAGACGACAACAGTATTGCGCGCCCACCCATCGGACGCAGTGGAACAGATTAGATGAAAACTCCTCGTTGCAGCGGTGCTTCAAATAATCCACATTCACGCTAAGACAATAACAGTTGATATGCGAGCGCCTGTGTGACTTATTCCACACGCTGTGACACCTCGTACTGAGCTAGCTAGGAGTGGTACACGCTGGTAGATAAGCATGTGTGGAAGGTAATACACCAAGATTGGGTTGAGTGCCAAAAAACACCGTGTGGTAACAAAATGCGAACGTGAAGACGCATGAAATTTTCAAATACAAACCAATAAGAATTGTGTGAATGGAAGGGCTGTCATCCCGTATGAAAAAAAAAAAAAACCCCAGTGTGGAGGGAAAGCACAAGTCAAAAGAGAAAGCTAAGCAAAGCAGCATGAAACACAGCACTTGCATACAGCTAACCTTCTGAGAAAACAATTCAGAGATACCTTTGCTGAGTCGCGGCATATGCTGACCCAATCCAAGTTACCGCTGTGCACATCGGGCTTGTTGACAACCTGCCCATCCATACTGAATCCAAGAATATCATTCCCCACAGAAGAAGTTCGACCGGATTCGAACTCGTGCTTGTGTCTAAAAAGCGCAAGTAGATAAACATTGGACACATCAAAGCAATTCAGCCCATTCAGATACATCAAATAAAACATAATCAATTAACGGATATCGAACGAGATCACGCGCCATCCCCAACCAAATTCCATGGATAAGTTCGTATGCAGTCCTATTCAACAGAGTAGGGTTGCCGCTTCAACGAACTTCTGGATCCAGCCAATAAAGACCGACCAAAAGTTCCAGTGGATAAAATGAACATATACAATATTTTGCATATATATACAACGAGAACTGCATATACAATATTTTGGGCAATATGGTAAGCTAATTACAGCAAAGCTAACAGCGTCGTCTTCGTTGAATCATGTGAAGCTGAAAAGTAACTGCTGGTCGCTCGCGATAAGCTACAAGTAGGGATCGAAATTCTCAAGAATTGCGCCTTATCAGCGCTATCAACTCGGTCAGATACGAAGGGACACCCCTCTTCACCTATTCCCACAGTCGAAAATGCACTTCTATGAGTTTGCAGCTGCTGCATAGAGTTGGGTGGTTCCCCATTATTTTTTGCTCTTTCGCTACCCACTGTGTGAGATCATAAAGCTGATGCAAACAACTAGTACTATATTTAAAGCAACAAAATTGTTTTTCATAAGTTCCTCCTCCTTATCCAAGCGTTTCTAAATGACTCCCTCCTTCACAGCATTGCTCTTCTTTCTTTCCATCTTTCCACTTCAATTGCACCATCACGTAGCTGAAGTCCCGACAACGAACCCCCGCCGACAGTATAAGCGTATCAAGCAGGAAAACTATCAACAGACGACGTGGTAGAGAAACAAATATCCAAAGAGATATGCTAAGAGTCGCGATGAACCAATTTAACGCAGAGCTAAGAAGAACGAATATCCTGCAGTTGTAAACTGTGCTTTTTTAAGCCAAGATATTTCGACATCTTGATGCAAGAACCGGTGAAAGAAGCAGGCCGAAAATTCTTAGGCAGATAATGCATTCAATGAAACCTAAAATATGAAACTCATCTAAAGATAATGTGATGTACTAAGGATAAATAGTGCAACAGCTTTCACAGCAATCCTTGCAGGGTCTCCAAAATTTAAGTAACGACGAATTGATCGATCCACCAACGACAGGAAATAAAGTTGAAAAGAACATACGTCCTACTCTGATCTCAGCCAAAAATCACAAACCGAAATGTGGCAACAAAGAATGCGTCAAATAATATCCGAATATGGAAATCGCTGAAATCGAAACAGTTGGAAAACACAAACTAGTATATGTTCTCCATCTGGAAATTCAAACTAATGTGACACTGTCAACTTTGTTTACTTCTGACAGCTAATTCTGCTGAAAGTTTCAAGCCCATCAAACAAGCAAGTTTCCCAATGCAGCGCTATTTAACGAACAGCAAGATTATCGCACCGCTCGGTGATAAGAGACTAGATGAAGCTAAGGCAGTTGTAGATGTACCGCGAAATATGATAATCCTTTCCCAACCTATATAAAGATACGTGGTGATAATTTGATATCCACTAATATATGCGATGAACAATGAAACTGGAGCAAAAAAGTGGACTGAAGGAGACGTTTATGCGACCTTACAACTTCTCCTGAGCAAGAGTGGAGGCGATATGAACATATATCTACTCGCAATGAGTGGTTTATTGGTTAAGATAACATAAAGCAAAGCAAAGTGAGGACGAAAACACCAGTCTGTAGAACTGCTAACGCCAAACTGAAAGAAAACTCTAATCAAAGGCAGATCAACCGAAATCTTAGCAAGAGTGGTGTAAGAAAATCGTTTCACCCTATGCAACGAATAATATGCAACTATGGGTTACCTTCAATAAAAGCTCATTGAAGAAACGCTTCCTAACAATCGCTGACAAGTGCTCACCTACAATTTATAGGATAGAAGACGTGCAGCAAGTGATATTTACACCGGCCTCCACCGTTACCATCGCTCCCACTATTTAGAGAGCAAAGTTGCTTTCTGGAATAAAGGCAAATACTCCGTAGAAGTGAGTCATGTTGTCAACAAATTGAACAGCTGTACTGTTCACCCAAAAAACGTAGAGAAAAAACACCGATGCGCTAAGAGCTTAAAACAAGCACATAGTTTGGGCAATTATAAGCAAGCCGAAATGCCTTTCCGAAGCCGATAACGAAAATGAGCAGTAATCAATCAAGTGAACATTTAAACGATCTGCCAAGCAAAAAAAAAAAAGAAAAATAACGACTGGACACTGCGCTTTATCTGCGTCGTACAGCAAGCACGTTTTAATTCACAAATTACACGAAAAAAAGTGCCCTTGCAAACAGGCCTAAAAGACCAACCGTCTAAAGTCTCTCTTAAAAAATAGGTAATTTAATAAAGACGGTTAACTATGCACTTATTCGCAGTTGTGATGAAAGTCGCTGCTGCCTAGGGCGATCGTTAGCCCATTTCGAAGTCGATCCGCAACATGATCGAAAGCTGTGTGCGCTGATGAGATCACTTCGAGGATACAGACGCAAATAGCGAATTAAGGTGGTTAACGAGTGAATTGGCTGTCCGTGTCGTTGGGTGGTTGCTGAGCGGTCGTACTTCTTTCCGCTCAGCTCGATGCGGTGAAGGGTCGTGAAAGAGCCGTCAGATATGACCGTCGCCTGCGAATATGCTGAACAAGCAGGCGTGAACCAACCGAAATTCATCAGGGTGTGACTGGGGTTGGCGGTGGCGCGCCAACACTTAAAAAATGGTCACATTACCCAATGACGGTTTCGCATCACGGCGAGCACGATCTGCCGAAAAAGATCGCAGCCCCTGCTGTCTTGCAGATACTTCGTGGAAGAAGAAAGGCTAGGAGAAGGAAACTCCGAACAACCGAAACCTACGTCGCCATCAGGCCGGCCACCAGGCGATATACTACTGGCCACAGCAATATGGAAAGCAAGAACGCGGCAGACTGCCAACAAGATGGGGTTTCGACATCTACATGGCACTGCTTGGATGCGGCGAGTTCAGGATCGAGAAAGATGGAAAAATTGCAGCTGCATCGATGGAGACAACGATGAAATCTATGAAATCACAGCTGCTCAATGTATTCAATGTATTCAATGTAACGAATGAATTGAAAAAGCTGAAGACGAAAGCCAAGCTAACATTTTTGACCGTGTTCATAAACGAGCAAAAACATAGCAGCCCTACACTGCATTTAACTTGGCGATTACTGCTAGCGAAGATTTACACTTAAGCTCCACATTCGCCAAGTAATGTGCTTAACATCGAAAGACGCGCACAATAAGCAGCAAAACGAAAAATTAAGAGCCACTAGCTTTCTAAGTGCCACATATCCCTAGACATCAACAGCTGCACCTCAGTTTCACGCAGTAAACGCGCGGAAAATGCATGTTTGCTGTGAATAGCTTAGAATGTAGGCCAAAAAGCAGCATCTAGGCCAATCAGCTGCCATGACACAAAGGTCCGATTTGTAATTGTGGGCAATGAACACAAAAAGAGGGATACCATGATAAAGCCAACGCGCATAAGAACACTCCAATAAGAAGCAGAATGTTACGAGCATCAAGTCCTCTCTTTGCAACCTTCCACAGTTATTCATGCGGTAAGAACAACAGAGATGGTCAATGCTTCTGTAGAAGCAGCTTAGAAGAGAAAAAAGCCGAAACGAGCCTCCCACCTATATGTAATCGCTGTCGGGTTACAAGACTTTGCTTTTTAATTACCAGTAGTAAGTAACAAGTGAGGAAATCACTACGTACATAGTGCCCCTAAATATAGAACAATAACTTACGGAGAACCTATCCTTATCCACGGTATATCATAAAAAAATCAGCAACTGACACTCAACATTGAGCAATCAGTAATCAGAAAGATGTACTACTGCAAAGTTACTGTGATAGTTGCAACAGCTCATTGGTCGGTGAGAAAATATAGGCAACCAACCGTCGATCTACTGTCGTGTTTCCATGTGCGACACCTCCAGTCAGGATTGACCTTTAACTCTTTCGTTCTGTCGACTAGGTCTGAGGCTAGAAGCACAGCTAGAACGCTGATTTCAAAACTGCCAACTGCATCATTCCCTCGTTGACCTAATCGTCATCGCGCAATAACACAACGGCAGATATCGATTACGCAGAATCCAAACCGTTACGGCAGAATAGATAGAAGACGCGAAGAATTGAGGAGAACTCATTGTAACCCTGTTGGAAGTAGAAAGCTGCAGCGAATCTATTTGTCACTGAGGCAGAAGACGGCTGCGTAATCACGATGTGCACATTTGCTGCGCTGTAATGCCTCTCGCTCGGCGACAACGCCGCACAAATATGAAATGCAGCAGTTGTAATGATGTGCGTCAATTGCAGCAATATCTAAGCCCGCAAATAGAAGTTTGGGAGAGCGAGTCCCAGAAAATGGCCATAAGCTTTCACTACTCACGCACTTTTAACAGCATTCTGAGAATAGCGGCCACTCCTCAGGATTGAAATGTCGAAGGGGTTGCAATGTCGATAGATGGTTTTCAGTTTGAGAAATCGACCTGACGCCATAGACCCTTTTCGGAGCATATTTCGCGCAGGCATGATGAGCAGCTTCAGTGGTTTTCGTTTAAAAATAACGACGCCAAATTTTTGATGAGGTATTATCGTATCCCTGATTTGAAGAAAGACGGGTAGGGGACGCTGTGAAGCAAAGGATGGTGCTTCTGACGTTGGCACCAAGATAGCAAATAATCTGCGCACCTGAAAAGTTTACGTCGGGCTTGGCCTCTGCCGTCATCTAGAGTGCTGTGCGTTAAAACGCCGAGAAGTGTGGATTTGCCTGCATCGACATTACCAACCACCGCGACACGCACCTGAAAAAACCTCTCATTTTATCTGCTGCGAACAGATCAGGGCGCAATGCAGCTTCAACGTCTTACTTCTCAAGTAGGGCGCGAGGGCTTTTCGTAATGATGTCAGGTCCGAAGGCATTACGCTGGCAGTGAATGAGACTGGCTTATCTCCTTGCCGCGAACAGAAATTTCAAGCGAACCACTATTTTCGTGGACAAACAGTTCGCACGAAACTTTCAGCGCTGTCAAGTTCCAATGATTCATTTTTCCCACAACCTGAAAATCCGTCTTCAATTTCGACCCCTGAGAGGTGATTTTGAGGTGAGTTAGCAGGGAATAACTTTAAAATCTCAATGACCATATGAATCACGCAACTCCATTTATGTTCTCAAGCGTCTACAGTGCACAGAGCAAGCCAGTAGATGCTGCTGCGTTCGTTGGAGCCCGCAGTCACCGTACTCAAGGTGATACTGACACATCGTGTCAGAGGTGTTCCTCTCACTAAAAAATTCGGAACAGCAAGGCTATGCATTCTCTTGCGTACAGCATACGCAACTATTCTCAGGTTGAAAGATGCGGCACTATTGCCGACGAGATTAAAGCAGCCCAACTGGCAACACTAAGGTCTACAGAGCCACGGAGAATCTTACTAGGAATGACGAAACAGCTCCCACATCTTTGCAAGATCGTTTCGGGCAACCAACATGAGCACTATCTACAGGCTACTTCAATATTACCGATACCGAACTCACAGATTGTACTGATGGGAATATTGAGAGTGTTTATGCAACTGTGCTGGCGATGCTTCCATTGTCACAACCTTGCATACTTCTTGAAATCGTAACTTTGTATGACTCTCAGACGGCACTTTGTTCTTTCTAGCCTCTTCAATTACTTCTTAAATGCCCCCTCCTTTGCTCTTAACCTGTGACCACGCGAGAGGAGCATTCGCTTCACCTGGACAGTAACTCAGTGATTCCAGTGGCTGAAAATGCCTATTCAATACTTTCCCGAAAATTTCAAGCAAAAGCTGCTCGCTCATGCCAAGACTTTCAACGAAGGCGAGAATTTGGAAAAAGATCGATGGAACAAATACTGCTGGCTGGACTAGCCGACCTTCAGCTATATGCTTGTACCCAGAGATGTTACGAGGGCGGCAGCTGAAATTCAAAGGCAGAGGGTCCTGAGGTGCAACGGTTCTAAACTATGTGCGTGCATGGTGCGACCGTTCAGCACAAAGTTCGAAGCACAGGCGCATTACAACAAAGAAAGCGCGCGTATCTGTGAACAACAGACCCGCATTGTCTTTGCAAGCGAACATAAAACGAACCTCACAGAAATGATTGAATATAGTATTTACGAGAAATAACAAAGACTATTCAACTCGCTCGAGCCAGAAGTTCGTCAGATGCCCAACATATGGAGGATATTTCTCGAAGGCAAGCAGTGTGACCATTAAAGAAACAGGAAAACCCGTAGTGGTCTCGGGTAATGTTCGGCGCTGGAGGCATCCGCCTAATACATCAAGAGAAAGAAGTCCTCGATCAACAGCAGCTTAATATCAATACTTGCACTGTTTCGCTCTATCCTCACCTCCGCCAACTGGCAACCTGGGTGAGACAACGAAACCCGAATAAACGCACAGAATACCTAAGGTGTGATTCGAAAATAAAGGGGCGAGCAAAACGAAAGGATAACTTGAAGTCCGCACTTCAGTACGGCTGGAAACCGATGAAACGATTTGAAGACTGCAGTTCACAACAAATCTGCAGTGCAGGAGTTGCACGCATCCATGTTCCAAGTCGACGATGTGCTCAGCTTACAAATCATATGCAACGCAAACGTATCTCTGCGAGCAGAAATGAATAACCAGAATATATGGGCCGTTATCCGCAGAGTTTATTCTGCCGTCCCAAAACAGGTGTTCATTAGTTAGCGATCTGCAAGGTACTACTTTAAACATTTTAGCATCCACAGCCCAGCAACCGTGAATGGGGTGACCCTCTTAAATGCAGCCAACCCCTTACGACAACAGTATCGGTTCTTGAGCTTCACTTGACTATTACGGCCCCGTCGGCGTTGTCGCCATCGTATTTACTGCACATACGTAGACACATTAGGGATTCATAACTTATAAAGAACAGTACTGCAGTATATTCTGCGAGCCGCAAATCTCGTCTCATTCTTGCGATGTCACTTTGAGGCCGACAGGCATTGGTGAGTTCATGCAGAATGTGCCAATATACCTCGATAAAATCGTCGACGTCAACACTGTCTCGAATGAGATGGAAACTCGTATAGAGATCGCCGCAGCGCTTTGTCACAAGGTATGTTGACGAAATGTTCGACTGCTTCATGATCTCTTCATGCTTTTCTTCGGCAATCTGCAGCTCCTGTTTGGAGAGGCCTGCAATGGAACGTATACACACGAGGAAAATAAAATGACGTGGGAAAGACTGGGAATAAACAAGACGGAGATAAACGCCGAATGCAAATTACAAAATCCCATCTGCATGAGGACGGCGAAATGATGCTGCAGCCGGTTTTAAGACTACATGCGAAGTACAAACAGTTTCAGTGGATGCTCTTATTTATGCAATTATCACAGACGTAAACTGGCCTCTTCGATCTTTGTCCTCAAGCCGTTTGCTCCTCAAGTCCGACTAACAAATTTTCTATTTGCAAGCCAGAACACATCAAAGCCACACGTAAAGAGTATCGCAACACAGACTTATGATTTTAGAGCTTTTCCACTGTCTGACGGAATCATGTGGGGAAAGCGTTTTCATGTAAACGCTCTTCATATGTTGTTAACAGCAACTAAAATTAATACAATAGGTGCAAAGATTCACTTGATCGGTGCGTGTGATCTCGCTCACCAACTTGCAGGCCTTTTCCTTAGGTGGTGCCACGTACCTGGCCCACGATCCCTTGCGTACAATACATTGACTTTTCTATCTCGCGACACCTCCGTGAAACTAGTGGCATGATTTTCATGTATCTATGGCCTGCTCTGGCCAAGATAGAGGCACGACAATGCAGTCCTGAGATTTCACTCTTAATTAGAAATAAAAGACTGCATATATCGCCATCAATAAATTTGCAACCTACGCCGTCTGGTGGCTGAAAATGCGTAAAGGATTCGCCAAGCTGAAGAAAGCAGTTCATTTATGATCTTGCAAGTTGTCAAAAAACGCAACGCATGGTGCATTCTCCACCCTTACTGGTTTGCACATCATGAAGACTCCTCCTAATAATTCGAACATACTAGGTGGAGATATTACCGCTGAGGTGGGTGAGTTATCCAAGACGCACAACGCTCATTCGACAGTGATGCTGGAAAGTATTCGAAAGAATAGCTTGTAATTGTTTCAGACTGGTCTTCACAACTGGGAAGCTTGGCTGATCTTGAATTATGGTGATGGAACAGGAAACGGCAGTCACAGAGATATCTCTAAATTACTCCTTCTATCGTCTGACACTTAATTCCTGCGAGAAGATTGTGTACGCGACAGCTTCAAAAGATGTGCAACGGTTCACTACGGTGCGAAGACAATTTTGAAATTTTTAGCGACGTTGTGAGCCACCTAAATATCACCGTTTTTGTAACAATATACTCATTGAACTTATATGCATTTTACCACAAAACAGACACTTTCAAATACGAAGATCAATACTCCCACCCCCTCCCCCCTTTCATAAACGAAGTGCGAAAAAAAGAAAGTGTCGAAATATTACGACGTTCTTCGACGATAAGAGGTGATAATCCTGCTGCGACCTCTGAATCAATTTTAAATTGAGTCGTATTACATCGCAAAAGGATAACAAACTTGTGCGCAGTATACGCAGAAATGCTTTCCGAGAATCACCTTTGAACATATTCCCAAAACTATCACTTCTGCAATACAGCCAAAGCGTGTTCAGTTCAACATGTGGTGCTGCAACTAGGTTCTCACGTCTCGAGAGGTTTCGAGGACAGTAAAGCAATTTGCAGCACACTTTTTATCCAAAACGTCAATGCTCTTATTAGATAGCGACCCCCTTTTTGGCTGAAAGGAACAGACAACTCAACGCGGCAATACGGCACCTAAAATATCTGGACAAAAACTTATCTGCAGCTCAGCGGACGTGGACGCGCTTGGGTGATGTCAAATGTCTGAAGCTTCTTTACATTATTGCAAGAATCTTTACATACCATTTTCCACTGCTTTCCGACAGACTCTTCTCATATTTTCGGGATCCCACACCGAAGCGTAAAAAGAATACGGCCGTTCACGACACTGCGGTTTGTTCGACTTACAGCATATGAAGCAACAATTCAACTCTTTTACTTTTCGCACTCCCCTTTCACCCCTCCTCCACCCCCTCCTCCTCCATGAGGCATCACCTGGTATCATCCACGTATCCAATGTACACTCTTTCTCCTCAATTATTCAGCTACGCACCTGCACTACTCGTAGGGAGAAGGACCTGTCACAGCACTACTTATATAACGCATGTCTCCGAGATTTATTCACAACAGATACCCGCACACGTAAACGAGAAAATAGCAAAAATACCAAGTTATGTGTGCTGAGAGGGCACGAAATAATGTCGCAATCATCTAATCTCTTCTCATCACCACCGTTGAAATTGCTTTTGAGATACTTCACTCTCACGTCGACGACGAGAACCAAATCCTATCTCTCTCAGTGCAAAAGTTGGCTTGAAGAAGAGATGCGCAAGCAAGCAGAATACCTTTTTGTGTGTTGTCGTCGATCGAGATGCCGAGCTCAACAATCGCCTCGCCCTCTCCACAGCACAACATCGATTTGATATGCGACTGATACTTCTGCAGCGCTTTTTGCCTCTCCTCATCCGACAAGTTCGTCGAAACGAGGAAGTTCCTTGAGAAAGCCTCGTTGCTTGCGACGCCCTCTCCTGCAGCCATCAGCAAGACTGAGGCATGAAGTAACGCATGGCTGTTGTCAAAAGAGGGTGGAGAAGATGGGATGCAGATGTGGAGATGAAACACAAAAACCGCCTCCCACTATTTCCGCGCCCAAGGTCACCACTAGCGAAATAAAAGAAAGTACATTCAAGATGTTTCTTTACCCACATTAACCACCAACTACTCTCCTGTATCTGTTAGCTTTCAGTGTCAGCTCATTTTCCTAATAATGATAAATGTAGTCCTCTTCACCTCTATCACAGCAAAACATTCAACAAGCAGTAAATCTGCATAGCACCTGCCATTTCAAGTAACCCGTAAATCGAAGTACTTAACAACTAAGCATCTTGTATGTCGTTTTTCGAGTAAACTTTCTGACCTTCTGGGCGAAATTCTAGAAGAGCTTAAGGAGACATGTTGCCATTCAAAGGAAATGAACAGAGAGTTTCCTTATCGTCATGCATTCTCAAGCTTTTGTACGGTAAGCGAGCAAAACGAACGGGGAATTTTTAGAGTGATCAAAAGGAAATGAAATTTTGAAAGTTGGCGATGGCGATGCGAGGAAGGTGTGACAGCGGAACATGATAAAAATTTTGAAGGAAAAGCAGGTGAAAGAAGTCGAAACTTTCGCTCCATATCGCTGACACTCTCCGAGATATCGTGTAGAAGGGTTTACATTCTCAGATCGGCAATAAACGGTGAACGATGTGAGACGAGATCTTTTTGAGACATGATACACGTACTTCATAAACTTCGACTAATATTTAAAGATGCCTCGTGAAAATCACTAGACGAAGCGACTCGAAAAGTTTTTGAGACAGCAAAAATTTGTAACTACTGACGTTTTCGACAACTCATCCGTAAAATATGGTAAACGGGGGACATGAGCTTTACGTATGAACCATTACAAACTCTCACGCCAGCTGAGAAAAGATTGAGCCAGCCAGTGACCTTCGGGGATACTACGACATTAACTCAAAATTTCACATTGCGTCGACTCTTTGGAAGGCGCTAGATAAGAACGCAGCATCCAGCAAGCCAACGACTGAACTAAGCCCATCGGCTGATCAGTGCTTCTCAACACTACCAGTTTTTATACCTGACATGCTCACCCTACAAACCTCTAGCGACTTTGCCGACGTTCTGATACCATATGAGGTAAAGAAGCCGTCTTTATCGCATCTGGCAGCGGAAGATCACCAAACAGCTGCTGCGAGCCGCCTCAGCGGTCAAACGCTACAAAGTGAGCGCTAGTATACAAATAGGGCAGCTGAAGGTTTCTACGGATTAGCAGCAGTCCCTTTTGGTAGACAGTAAAAGTTAGGGAACGTTTTCTGATGGCTCCGGACATTGAAAAAAAAAACCCCTCCATTTCTTCCCACGACCCAGATATGCTGAGTGTGCAGCTCCATAGACAGTAAAGAAAAAAAAAACAAGAGCATGTCCGTCGATGACTGATAATTCGTTTAATATCATTCTCGCACCCATGAAAACAAACAGTTGTATAAATTCAGCGTAAACTGACGCAGTCTTTGTGTATTGCTCAAACAAATACCACCTCGTGACTATCGCACACCCTGTTTTGGGGATTCAGTTAAATTGTTTCTACGGAAATTCCCGGGTTCACACCGCCGATTCAAGACCAGAGACCAATTTCAGGGCAAATGTGACGGAAGCGATGTACGTGTGTAAACGACTTAAGCACAAGGCATATCACGAGGAATAGCTATATGTTTGTTTGGTCCGTGACTCCAATTTGTCAAGCACGACAATTACAGCACTGGCTACAACTTCTCTCAGCAAGGCTTTCCCCTGAGGCAGCAAAGAACTTGGATACCTTTTTGGCTTGAAAGTTCCCTTATGCTCCTAGGTGATCGAATTTAAGCCGAAATTAGGACCCGATTATCCGAAAGTGAAGAATTCACGAGCCATTGTTACCTTGCATGATATTTTGCTTCAGCATCGCTCACTTTCTTATCGAAACACATAGATTTTGCTTCTCCTCAATCTGACTAAGTGAGATTCCAGTCTATCCTGGAATGTCCTGCTCCCCTGTAAAAATACTACATTCCACCGATATTTTCAAACAGCAACCATCTACCTTTAACAGTGCCAGCCACCTTTCAGTTACAACTGTCAGATCCACGAAAATGAAGCCTAACCTGAAGAGGTGGCATCATCTTCGTCTGGCGCGAAGAAGTTGGCTGCAGCCCTCGCCGCCTTATTCATCGTGTTATTGGTGCCTGAAAATTCTAGCGTGAACGGAAGAAAGAAATCACCAATTTCGCGCAGTACAAACGCATTACCAACTGCTGGCAGCAATTATGTTGACCTCTTTCCAGTCCATTTCGACACTGAGGCCGAAAGCTGACACAACCAGAACGTTGGTGCGTAAAGCGAGAATACATCCATCCCACGAATTACTGCGGTTTCTAAACCAGATTGCCTTAAGATTTGTTGCAATGTGCAACTTTCAGGCCGTCTCCAATTCCGAAACACTGTCTCCTAGTGCAGTTTGTTTAACTCTGAAACTTATTTAACAGGAGGCAAACCATATTGCGCAGTTGACCGAAAGAATTTCATGAAAGCTCGAAAACGTTCAAGAATTCCTTTGAATTTGCCAAAGTACGGAACGTTTTTCAGGAAAAAAAAAACGAAATGCTCAACCATTTCCTGCATACATCTTCTTGTTAGTTAGCACTGTTTAAAATGAACCAGTCACAGCGCCATTCAAAAAGCGAAAACATCTATGGGAGCTTTTTACAATTTTTTTTCGAACAACGTACATCGTTCTCTCACTTCCCATCCCCTCCCCCCTTTTCCCCACTTCCTTCCTCTAACCCCCACAGGAACATCATCTGCTTCACTAAGTGCCTACAAACATCCAATATCAATGAACCAAACCACATCGCGGCACAGCGTACGGCAATTTTGAAAGTTTGCACAACCTTGTGGTGCTGTCGTGCTAGCATGAATTGCTGGCGGAGTAGGGTACGATAGTCCATTACAGTGATACAAGCAGGTTTCGGTAGACAATACGGTAAAACCTCGAGAAGTGTCGAGTCCTGGGGAAGCAGTTCTTTTTTCTTTGAGATGTGAAGTCCAGAACTGACAAAAAAAGTAAACTGACACAACAAATCATACATTAAGAACGACGAACGAAGAATTTGCATGCAGTTTGGATCTGAGGTGTGCTATGCGAAGCCTTACGCATTTCACTACTTTTGCTTCGCCTTTTGGTGTCGACAAAAAGCCTACGGTGCACTTCCACATAACTTGAAAAGCAGAGTGCAGAAAAAGCGAACTTTCAGCTTCTCGAGTCTATATCACGTCCAAGGAACCTCGCTTGACGTCAAAACCGAACTCCATTTATCCGGCAAAGGCACATAGACAAAACCCTACATCCACAATACCGACTGCAACAACGCGCTTCATAGCTACCCACAGTTCCACTGGAGCAGATTTTTCTTCACTGCAGCAAAAAATCAGCATTAATATTGCTTTTTAGCTACAGTAGTTCTGCCGCCCACATGAGAACGAGTGGCGGGAAAAGATGGCAAATACTTATGCAGAATTTTGGCGTGAGTTTGCAGAGGATCGTTGAGGGCAGCTGCACCTTATCCCTCCTCCACTTTCCATATCCACGAGTAACCACGTGGCAAAATTAGGTGGGGGCATTTATTATTTTTTCATTTAAGATCCCATGGGTTGGGCTAGTTGGACGGTTGCTGAGCGGTTGTGTCTACTTTCGCCTGATGGATTGTGGAACGGCCATCAGACATGACGGTTATCTGCGAGTATGTTAAATAAACAGGCGCGAACCACCAATGGCGAAATTGATCAGGGTGATTAGAGTTAGCGGTGGCACGCCAACACTTACGAAGTGGTCAGAATGCCCAATGACGGTTTCATGTCACGGCGAGTGTGGTCCGCTGCAAAAGATCGCAGCCCGTACTGCCTTCTAGGTGCTTCGTGGAAAAAGAAATGCTGGGAGAAGGGAACTCCGAATAACCGATACTTACGTCGCCACCAGGCCGGCCACCGGATGATGTACTGCCGCCCACAGCAATGCGGAAAGTAAGATCCGCTGCGACGTCTATATGGCGTCGCTTGGATGCGGCGAGCTCACAGGTTAGTGAAAGATGGAAAAACTGCCAGCTGCATCGATGGTGAGATCGATGAAGTACAGTTGTTCAAGGTATTCAAGGTAAAAGGAAAACGTACGTAAGTCGCAGAGGACCAGTCGAAGAAACAAGGAAGAAACAAAATAGATGCAGGTCGTTGGGCTAGTGCATAAAGTGCGCAAAAAATTCAAGATCAAATGCGCGCGAAACAACCATTGTAACGACATACATAATGCTGACATTGAAGATATGAGATATGCTATAAGGCAAAGGGAGATCAAAACGACTTTATGCGCCCCTTACGGCGATTTCGTTTATCGTAGGTATGCACAACGTGGTAATGAAAACCACTAGGAAGACTACTCGTGGTAGGGCTTATTTGGCTAGCTGAAAACAGCTAGAAGATCACCTCAATCACTGTGGAACGGAGGATGTCATGGAAGTGAAGCATTGTCTTGAAGCAAAGAAGAGGTTGAAATTTAGGCCCGCGATATTTCACTGACTCAACATTGGAAAATTTAAGCCAAGTCGTACAATCGGGCGGATTATAGCTAGAGCGGACTTCAGCAAACGTAATAGGCATAGAATGCGTTTGAAGATCTCGAAACAGTGCATTATTGAAAATGAGATGATGGCACCACCGGGAGTTTAGCAATACACTGCAGGTCTACAGTACGCGATGAAGGCTTTACGGTAATGTTTGAGACGCCTGTGCTGCAGGGCATGACGGATGCAATTTGCGGTTTTCGACGTTTTCTTGGCGACATGGAAGCATTGAAGCGTCCAATGAACGTTAAAATCACATAACAACAAGACCTCGCGCACTGCAAATAGCAATACTTGCGAAGGGGAATAGTGTCACCACCTAGCTTGAGGAAGCACACGTGTCGATACTTATTACATATGCACGACACGGCATTTATTATGGCAAACGTTATGCTACATTAATCTGATCAGTCTCCAAATCCAAATGCTTTTGGAGGATGTGAAAATCATTGGTTGTCTGGAACATCGTTTAAATAGACGATAAACAAAGTTGCGCAGAATGCGATCTCTGTAGCAAATCGCTGCAAGGAGGGTGAGATACGCTCAGTTGTTACATGAAATGTTCAGTCGCACAGATTCATTTCGAAAAAGAGCGGAAAAGCATGTATTGCCGTATTTAGTGGTGACTTTTCACTGCAAACGAAATTAAAGCTATAGCATAATTAATCTGAACCAGATCGACCTGAACTTTCACATTCAATACCAAAAGACGATCACTTAGACAATGAATTATTTGAGAGTGTATGAATCGAGGAGAAAGAAAGTCTTTCATGTGAAATGATCTAACAAATCATCTCTAACAACTACCTCAAAGAGTTCAATTTTGGCTCTCCCATTATTGATTTAGCACGTAAGTACGCGCGCTTCTGTTGGCCTTTGCTAGGAGGTCCGATAAAAATCCATCCCACGATGCGTCTTTGGGTCGCCCGACGTGAGCTTGATACGTCGACCAATATCACACGAATGTCTACCGTCTGCAGCTTGATCATCATCTGTCCGATCACGATCCTTGGCACTGTTTGTTCTGTACATCACATCGCGTCTTCCGGCCGTCCTGAGCGCGACTGCTAACGCTGCCCGTTACGATGCATCTCCTGGCAGTTGCGTGTGCATTCACTGCCACTTAAGCGGAAATTCCTTCTGCCGATCTACCATTTCTCAGTCGACTCAAACGAATCCAGGTAATTGAAGTTTTCGTTGCACGTGCGCGCAAGATTGAATCGACCTCGTGCACAGAAGGCGAATGTAAGGAATGTATTGCAAACGAGTTTAATGATTTATAGAAGTGATCGTTGCTACTCACAATTAATAAGGTTGGCGATCCGGCTCGGCCGGTGGCCCATGGTTACGCCTACTTTAGATGCAATTCAGCCTGAAAATGGCCAACTCGTTGTTCTTAGGAAACGGTCGTTGATCAGCTTAACCAGTCACCGCTTTTCTGTATCACTTGCCTTCAGTCTCAACAATTTCGTACTGCAAGAAGGACCCTCGTAATGCCCCATAGATGGACTCGAAGTAAGACACGAGAAAATAGAAAAAAGGGGAGCTGTGCATGACACATGGCAATCATGAATGATGAACACAACTCTTCAACGACTACCAAGGATTCTGGAGGGCCCTTCGTCCAGAAAATCCGAAAACAGCCTTCAAATTTCCAAAATCCCAGTCAGGAACTGGTGCTATCGGTCGAAAACGTAT
>JAARMF010001527.1:22162-40669 GCA_022844705.1 Toxascaris leonina
ATGAATGAACATCTTCGTAAACGTCGAATAAGCTCACATTCTCCACTCAACAGCAAACCCTCTACCGCCATCCAAGCAGAGAGGTCCCCGTCGTCATGCTTTTCACCGGCACAAAGTACCACCGCCATTATGCACACTTTGAATTCGCACCAACTACAAAGTTTAGAATTCTGCGAACGAAGTTGATAGTTCTCCGGAGCAAGTGAAACGAGGACCGAAATCCTTGACGTATCATACACTGTCCTCAGAAAGATTGATGACCAGTATTTGCAGTGCCTGCTTCATTCCTACGAAGCCCAATCCTTCGTAAATAACTTCTACGCAATGACTACCAATTTTTACTTCATCGCGCTGTCCAGGCACTCTCTTTAAGGGCCTAGTGGCGCACAGTATGCACAAAAGTGTCCAACAACTGATGACGGGTGTCCTCACTTGCTGTGCAGGCCCAAACTAGTGTTCATTCGAGCAGCAATAAACGCTTTTTTTCTACAAACTTCGCCATTCAGGTGCGCATAAGTGTAAAGCGGTCACTCGACCCGATTGCCCAACAATCATATTTACATATGACGTACGTGCCCTCTCGTCAACATCTTTGTGCATCCAACAGCATTTCTCTCTGTTCCCACCCTCGAGCCAAGAATCGTAGAATGAGAAAAGGAATACAAAATAAGGAGAATCTGAGTACTCACCAAAGCTAAATGCGTATTTCGGCGTCACAAACAAATTGAGGGAATCTGTTGCCGCACTCTTAAAAGTCGACAGTATTATACGAAAGCTTACAACATAAGCCAGTTGATGAGGTATTTCGCTTCAAATCCTCATCATCATCGCTAATACAACAATGAAAGCTAGCCCTCTGTTCCAGCTAGCTTCGATTCGACTTAAAGAATTTGAAGTGATCGATCGATAGTCCTATTCTGTTCTGTCAAAATTAAGCAATAAAAAGGCAACGAATCATACAAGTGCTTGCAAAAGATCGCCAGTTGCAAAGGTGTGATGATTTCAGCTTTTTTTCCACAAACTTCGTGGTACTTTTCGCAATAGCCTCGATCTCTTCGGCCGCAGAGATACTTCTGGCTATACCATTAGACGCAAGCCAAATTTCAGCTATGCAGGAAAGCTTAGAAAACTCCTACAACGGGTCACTTGTATTCCCTCGCTGGCTTCACAATGCTCATCGTGACAGTTGCTCCATGGAGATGACACCCATTCAACAGCAACATTGCCCTGGCAGCTTACTGAAATTTCAATATCTTTACCCGAATTCTGCTCTGCATTGAGCCTGCTGTTTCGAAGGCCAAGAATATAGCTGAAATACTGATGAGCTAAGAACGGACCGGTTAATAATCACTGTATGCATCATCGAGCAGAATGTATCGTAAGCAATCACATTTCGCTGAATTCCTGGGCAGAATAGGGAACCTCGGGAAATTTGCAGTTATCCACCGCCACCCAACGTAATAATTCGACAGCAACTCGACTCACAACAACTCGATTCTTCTTTTCAGGAGCGGACAGACTTTAATAACTCTGAAGCAGAAATAAATTTTTAGTCCTGAGCAGCCCCTAACACACTCTACTGTTTGGTGCCAACTCAAGTCGTACTGAACTGGAAACAAAAACGGACATATCACAAGCACCTTAAACAAACCTGTGGTGTACCGACAGCTAAGAGGCATTGTCCGGTCGCATTGCCATCGCCATTTAGCTTGATTCTCACGGAACTCTTAATCAGAGAGAACTTGTTGAAAAGCTGTGCCACATCTTTGATGGTCACATCGGGCGGGAATCCGTGAGAGTTAATAACGGTACCTGGCTCACCCAACGATGCGATTAGTTCAGAATCCAATTCTTCCTGAAAAAAAGTCCCGCTGAAACAAACGCACTCAGAAATAAAGATTGCACAACACCCTCCAAAACCGATGGAACACGGCGGATTGAAAAATTGCCCAAAAATGTACACGCCGATAGTCTGCGCGAAGCTGACTTCTCACACTCAATGACGTGTTCCAAATAGATGTGGTGGAAGCATACCGATAACTGTAGTCACGTGTCAAGCGATATTTTTATCTTATTCACAACTATCAATCTTCCATTCAAGAATCTCGAAGAAGGACATACATTGGTAATTTTCTCGGTAGGTTGCGGAGGACAGAGATTCTAAAACAAATTCGGGATATAGCAGAAATAAATCTCTCTCGTTGCAGGTGGATTAGCAATTCCACAACATCACATCAATACCGTCGCCCTTTGAAGGAGTTTACCAGCAAATTGCGTCCAAATCTTACGGACTGCATTAAAGACCAGCTAATGACATCAACATACAGACCCATACGAACAGTGCTCGTTATTCGAGTAGAAAAGCCGAAGGACGGAATCCGTTCATTGTTTGCTTCTATTTCGCTATTCACCTGCTCGTTTGAGATAGGTGATACTGAAATGCAATTTTTGCTCGTCAGTTGCCGACTCCACTTGGTGCCCGCTCTTGCCGCATCCCTTGCACTTCTTGCATTTACGAACACTTTCCTGCCTGCGATATGTCGTGATGTCCCTGAAAACAGCGGAAACACACATCTTGCAAGACAGAAGAAAATTAGAAAATAACGTGCACCAACTGAACAATGGGTAATTACTGTTCCTAAGTCATGGTAGTGTAAAAGTGTGGCGAACCCGTTGGTTGCCATCTGTGGCCATTCGAATGCAACTGTAATAGTGGTCCACGCATATGGACGACTGACGATGAGTTGGCACCGAAGAATGGCATCAACTGCGATCTAGTACCTCCTGGAACAACAGCATCGATTAAAACAAATAAAAAAGACGTTAAACGGATTCAAAAGCCAAAGAAATAATTCGGGTAAACTTCGTTCTAAAAAATAGTCGAAAGAGAAGTATTTCCATGGTCACCAGTAGATAAACAGCAGTAAAAACCTATCATAAGACAACAAACTTGAAACTGAATAAAAACGAACAAACGATAAACCGTGGAAGCGTTTTATCAAACTACTTTAAGCTCAGCAGATATTTTTTACGTATCAAGGCAACGAAATCACACAATTTGGCATTCAGTTTACCTTCTCACGCAAAACCTCAGAGATTCGAAGGACAGATGAAGGAATTAGCAACCGAATCCTCTCTTCCGTGAAATCAGTTCTTCAGTGAGACAGGGGAAAACTTTTTGGAGCTGGGGAACTATCTCTCATTAAGCTTACCTCAGAAGCCCAGATAGAAAGAAAAAGAGACGAATCTGGATAGTCTGAGGTCAAAACCCCATGAATACAGCCAAGATTTATGCTCGTTTTTTTTTTCAACAGACCCCCTGCTCCGACCACCACTCGAAAAAAATATAACACCCAAGGTCGTATTACCATATAAAGGAGAAACAAAGGACAACGAGGTGAGAGGAAATGTATGTTCATCAGCGACAGCTTTGAAATCGCAAAGAGAAGGGCGAAAAAGATGCAAATAAAAGGCTTAGAGTGTTCTTCGAAATCTGACATAACACAATGAAACAGCAATCAGAACCCGAAAAAGCAAACACTCACTCTGCAGAGGTGGTCGCCGACGTCCAGCAAGTCTTGGTGGGAATCTACCAACAGAAGACGGCCCATTTTCAGCGGAAGTAGATGCACTCACTGCGTCACCAGCTGTTGCGGGAGAACTAGTTCGAGTCCGTGGAGTATCACGCCCCATACCGAGCCACGACATCCTTGGAGGACCACGGAATCGCAAGTGATCTAGAAAATGAATCAATTTCAGGACCACTTCAGTGCATACGATTACATGCGTATAGTACGAACTTTGGGAATGAAGCTGTCTATTCTTCTGTTCCCAATATGCTGCAAATGACAAGATCTAGGTAGTTCGACTAGACATTTGCTTGAAACCAACGACTTTCCCATCGCGACTCTTCGCAAACGCTCAGGAATAGATTCTTCAAAACCATAATTTCACTCAGATATGTTCAGAAATCTTTCTTCGCCCTGTCCACCCGAATATATTCTTAAGCTGCTTGATTAATCGGTTTCAAAACTGAAAAAACCGGTGCAAAATCGCTCTACAACCGTAAAAAAAATAGCTCGATCTCCCGATCACTCGCGCACGAACGCTCGTTTAGACTCATTCTAGCAAACGAGCAGCAAAATACGAATGGCGTGGCGAAACAATCACTGTTTTCGAATGATGTCTGTCCACAATTGAGGACCGAGGTTTTTTAGTCGCCGGCTGAAGTCAGCATAGTATTCAAGCGTCAAGAGTGAAGCTGTATAGAGAAATACCTGGACCAAATGGCGATTCTCGTCTACCATCAGGAGGAATGGAACCATCGGATAATGGTGCTGATAATCCGCCGACTGCATGAAAACGCACAAAGGTTGTAGCATTTGATGACCTATGCTTTGCTTTGGGTTCCTCCCACTTGTGCAGCCCATGTTTATCGGTAGTCGAGAGAAGGTCATGGGCCTAACCTCTGGTCAATCTAAATGATGGGAATTAAGGCCAGAAATTTGTGGCAGAAGCTGAATCAGAAATTTGTGGCAGATGCTAATTAATTTAGAAAATAAAGCAGAGGGGAAATCGCCTCTCCTCACATTCTCTAGTCGCAGGTGACCGTATGTGTGCGATAAACGTGTGTCACCATCCAGCTCTATCTACAGCCCCTATATAATCGCTCATACCGCTTCACCAGTGATTGCAGTAGCCATGTCGACACGTTGTGAAGTAGGCGACTTCAAGTCCATGCGTCTTGGATCTCGATTGATTGAGCGATTGAGCTAAAACGGTGGAACAAAAAGCACTTCCCACTGCTTGTGAGCGGCCCGGGAATCAGAAGCAATATTCAGCTATTGTGAATGCGAACGAATCAGGTTTGAATATGCAAACAACTCACCATAATACAGTGAACAATTCATAAAACGCGTGAATTAAACATTCCCGACGAAAGTCTACCTCCGCGCACGAACTGCACGACCTTGAATTGTTCCACGTGTGGGAGATGACCTCTCGGCATCGTCCATTGTACGAAATTCGACAACCTACCTCCCGGAGGCTTCTAGTTCTTCATTAAACACCCGTGAAACCTTTACTGCTTCACAATGAGGGCCAAGAAAGCTAAAACTAATGCCTCATCAACAAATGCATAACAAAGAGGCCTAACTGAATCTCTGAAAACATTTACTTCGTCGCGACGAATCTCGTCATAAAAAAACCCCCTGTGGAGTGCCACAAGGAATTCGAATCAAGAATAGTGCTCTACGGTCACGTCGACTTGCATGTGTTCGAAATTCAAGCGTGCACGGTTCAAAATAACAGCGACTATTAGCCACTATTATTCAGCAACGAAACTCTCAATAAGGCGCTGAGCCACAATGGAAAGGCATAATGAAGACACTAGACAGAATGCAAGCCACTTATTCCCCGGATTACCCTAAGGTGTAAAAATTATCAATCACCATCAGCAACGATAATGAACTGCATTGTTGACGGATGGGTAAGACAGTTATAAACAGAATTACGCACATATATTACTACGCTGGAATTACGATCTAAGCATGATCTAAGCAACAACGAATTCGGATCATTTGAACAATAATCTATCGCTCTTTCGATATGCTAAAAGATCAAGAAAGGCTCACTCGCGAATTTCAGCCTCTGTAACACGGTGTAGTAAATTAGTGAATTCGATATAGTAATGTTCAAGGCTCCCCTTGCAACGTTTCACATCACACGAATTGTGAGGAGGCATGTGAGAGCGATGATGTCTATTCCGACAGCGCTTAGCATAATTATATGGATCCCGGCTGATTCGATGAATCCTTTCACCACCACATGAGTAAGCACCATGTCTCTTCTAAAGTAGTTCTTCCATTTCTCATGCTTTCTAATCTCTCTTTAGTTCCTGACAGTGGAAAATATTGTTAGTTGCAACTAACTAGTTGCGTGAACGTGATATTTAATTTCGTAATGCGATGTGCACGACTCGTGGTTTGACAGCAGCAATCGAAACACTCCTTCTCGAGAAAACCATCATCTGTAGTTCTCGATAAAATTTCCCAAGCCTGTTATCGTATAAAAAAGTGGAACGATTGGAGTTCATGAAACCAGACGATACCCGCCAATGTTTTGAAAGAAATAACATAATTGCGATCACGCTGATGATGCTGCTAAGTTACTTCTACATCATTGTATGAATTTATCACTCAGTTTTACGTACCAGCCGCCACTGTTCTCTGAAGGCGCTCTGAAAAGTGTGAATTATGAAAGCCCCTCAAAGTAGCAGTAACCGAGTCCCCGTACACTGTTAAAGAGAAGAAGCACGCGTGGAGCTACGGGAGAGGCGTTGTAAAGACAGCGGAGGGGAAGCAAGGGTCGACTATGTGACGTGAGATATTTTCTTATCTAACTAATTCAAAATGATAGCAACATCATGTGAATGAATACCGTCGACTCAAATTCAAACATTCTTCAACTAAATTCAATCTAGAAAGCTTTTCCTGCAGGATATTCAGCTCTTATNGGAACGATTGGAGTTCATGAAACCAGACGATACCCGCCAATGTTTTGAAAGAAATAACATAATTGCGATCACGCTGATGATGCTGCGAAGTTACTTCTACATCATTGTATGAATTTACCACTCAGTTTTACGTACCAGCCGCCACTGCCCTCTGAAGGCGCTCTGAAAAGTGTGAATTATGAAAGCCCCTCAAAGTAGCAATAACCGAGTCCCCGTACACTGTTAAAGAGAAGAAGCACGCGTGGAGCTACGGGAGAGGCGTTGTAAAGACAGCGGAGGGGAAGCAAGGGTCGACTATGTGACGTGAGATATTTTCTTATCTAACTAATTCAAAATGATAGCAACATCATGTGAATGAATACCGTCGACTCAAATTCAAACATTCTTCAACTAAATTCAATCTAGAAAGCTTTTCCTGCAGGATATTCAGCTCTTATCTCGGATGAAAATCACTGCAGGCGATCCGACTTTGGGAAGGGTATAACGGCGTAATCCTTTCCAGCCATCACCTCTCTCCCACTCCACCTTTCATTTCATCAAAACCGCAAATGCTTCTCCCACACGTGCAATCGCTCAAGTGATCTAAGGACTCCGAGCAAATTGCACTCAAGGAACAGTCGCTCTGATGAAAGCAGCATAGTACCCTTTCAGCAGAGTATGAACGCACCCATCCCTTCATCGCTACATTCATAGCCCTCTTCATTGTAACCACTGCGCTGACCCGCTTTTCAAGTAGTACAGCACAGTGCAAAGTGAGAATGACCAACAACTGTTTCAGAAAATGTCTCATAAGAAGATCTTTCATAGTTCTGTAGTTTCCAAAACGGATGAAGTCTTCATGAAAATACCCTCTGAAACTGGCGCATTTCGCGAACACATAATGCAATTTTGAAACCTTTTCCATCTAGCTCGATAAAGTAGCGAAGAAAGCGGAATTATGGCCACTTATGGCCAACAAACATATCCATAAGAAACAAACCGTTGAATAGACGCTGGCAAGAATATCGACGTGTCTTGTGGAATGAATGATGTACGCGGATGATTCACTGTTGTTAAAGTGGTCTCTGCGTTATCTGATTGTATGATAAGGGCAGGCGCTGCACAGACTGACGGCAACCCCACTGCCATTAAGGACGGCATAACAAAACCAGTGATCGAAGAAGACAGTTGCAGTGGGTATCCACAACCATCGATTGAAGCAAGCTGCCCTGCCCGAGTACCTAAACGAGAAGCGCAGTCATAAAGCAATGCAAAGATCCTCAGTCACATGTTACAAGACTTTCGTTTCGAAGCTATTGTTCAATAATTTCTCTTCAAATAAGGAAATCACTTGATCACTTGATTGACCGGACTATCGAACGTCGATGACNGTACAACTTCAACAAATGAGCCCACAAAATTCAAAAC
The DNA here is from genome assembly GCA_022844705.1 of Toxascaris leonina. NCBI lineage: Eukaryota > Metazoa > Nematoda > Chromadorea > Rhabditida > Ascarididae > Toxascaris > Toxascaris leonina. The sequence continues at coordinate 30,084 of JAARMF010001527.1, forward strand.
ACTTCGTTCGATTCACAATCAATCTCAAAGCCTAGCTGATTATAGGCGCGGAATGACGTTGACTGATCTTTCTGAAGTTAACACCATATTGCATACGACTCACCCACATCGCTAAGAGCCTTCAAAACTCCGTCGTAGAGCAAAATTCTCGTGCGTTGGTTAAGCACATTTAGAGCTTTACATAATAATTTTCCGATATGCAAACTGACAGCGAACTAGTCGGCTTGAATCATTTGATTCTAATGCATTACTTATATGCACATCTTCGACTGAAACTATGACAGCAATAGCATATATTCGTTAGGAAAGCTCGAAAACATCCCGAGAAGTTCACTAGAGGTATCAAACAATTTAAGCTAAAGAGACAACAATACAGAATTAAACGATGTAGCAAGAAACATAAACGTTCGGAGCAACTTTTCATCTAAATTATACCGTGGTATGGAACTAATGAATTACAACAGTGTAGGAAGAAAGTATTGTCACGAAAGTGAACGGAGTTAGACAAATAAGCAAGCAAAACAACAGCATAATACCGAAGCACTTCATGTCGCACATTAGTTTTAGGATACGCCCAAAAAACATGTCTACAGCCTACACATGGCACCAAAACCCGGAATCTTCACTCGTGCTCACATATTTGGATTCGATACTCAAAGTGGTGAACTACTTCCCATTTCACTTACTTCCCCCTCCCCTAGCCTCTTCCTCCCCTCCATTTTCGCTGTTTTCTTCCGTTTCGTCACACACTGCCCCCAAACCCAACCGTTTTTTTACGACGGCCATATCTCTTAACAAGGTGTATGAAAATAAAAAGAACCGAAATGTAAGGAATCACACTATCTTCATCATGGCAAAGAATGGGAGTACTTCACTGATAATTCAACGAATTTCATTTGCCTGAAGTAAAAAACAGATGAACCATTGATGAGTAATTGCCAATTGTCTCTAAGTGGTTTGCTGCATGAAGGACACACAAACAACTAAATACTCATTGAGAAGCGTGAATTCAATGAAAAATTTATTTGTTGCGAAGACGGCATTAAAATACAGAACATCTTAGAAAAAATTGCAACTCTATCAACAAAAATGACCTGTGAATTTTGCGGCGAGAAGTCTGTCGTAGATGTGGCCGCCGATTGCACAGATGCTTTGTAGCCTTGAAAGCTGCTCCCATTCTCATAGCTATCAAATCGCTCATCGTCAACTGACTGTCGATAGCTGTAAGCGAAGAGTGATCAGCGACGCGAAAGATCACTTCAAGCAAAATGGTACGGCATAATACAACCAATCTGAGCACAACCCACAGTTCTCAAATATGAAAACCAGATAAGGAATCTATTAAAATCAGTGCATAATGGAGAAGGTGAAACCAATCGGACTTACTCAGCTGAAATTTCGAGTGATGGGCAGCAGTGGCGTGGCATATAGCTTAAAGAATTTACAAACATCACAGCAGTGCCAATCTTCTTCGATGAATAATGAAAAGTTATTTAAAGCAATCTCCCGCCAGAGATGTTAGGTTCGGGCTAGGGCTCATACGGGTGCCCTTTGTTGGATCCCTTAGACCGGATGATCCAGAAAACGAAAGGCACACGTCGTGATCTGCCTAGCCATCCTTAGGTTCAGTAGACAGCTCTGCGACGACATTTCGCACGATTCTTCACGCGACTGTAGCGTGAAGAATCGTGCGCAATTTCGTTGCAGAGCTGTCCACTGAAACGAGGACAACACGACGACTTCTATGTGACTGAGTGACTACTTAAGGAAATACGCACGTATTTACATATACAGGCACGTATNATATACAGGCACGTAGGTACATAAATGCAAACGTGAATGTAGATTACTGAATGAATGTATACATGGGCATGGCTGCGTGTATTGATCTCACATTTGTAACAAACGAGCACTTACGAAATCGGCCGACTTGACGCTCTGTGCAAAGTGATGCTGCCACGGCATAATTACCGGCTGAGATGAGTGTTGGGCCATATCTAAACGACTCACGCCCTCATGGGCATCATAATCGCCGTTTGCACTAGTTTTCAATGCATACAATTCCGGCTCCTTTCGATTCAGTAAGGATTCACTTGAAGTGCCCAAATCTTAAACAGGATTCACTTGAAGTGCCCAAATCTTAAACATATACCGTTCATACTGCTGGATGTTAGGAAAAAGCTTCTTTCCTTGCCAAAATTCCCATCGAACTTACATCTAATCTATTCCCAAGTGTTCATGGTGATCCCTGCTTTCATTTGTTGAACCTTACAGTTCATTCCATGATGCAAACTGAGTCTCAAGATTCCAGGGTTTACCACTTGAACTAATTCACAACACCCCGCTCAACGCCTTGCTTCCTTCAGAGCTTAACTTAGCGCTTAATTCGCGACACAATTCCAGAACATCCCGGAACATGATGCTTACATGAACTCAGATGCAACATCTAAACATCAAGAGAAATCAAATCAACAAATTCATCGGGGCCAAATTTTGGATGTTTAGACGGTCGAACTGAAAGGGTAGTATAGGATGTCGTCTCCGTTTCAAAAAGGAAGTGNGGTCGAACTGAAAGGGTAGTACAGGATGTCGTCTCCATTTCAAAAAGGAAGTGCAATTCTTTGTCGCTCCTCATCTCTTGGAAATGGAGTGTTTCATGAGCAATAACCACTCAATCGCTTCATGTTATTCCTAAACACTGCGATTTCCTCAGAAAGTATTACGCCAAAATTTCTGGCAACTTATTGCGATTACCCACAAGATGTCGTGACATCGTCTCGCTCTGGCTTACTTCGTAATGTGCATTGAATCAACATGAAAGGTTGTTCGCTTTACTTCTAATGCTGAGGTACCCTCAAAATTCAACAAGTTTAAAGCTTAGCTTTCATCGAGCAAATGTGGGAGGCGGAGTAGGAACTGTGGCGCAACACATCACCACTTACTTGATTCATTTGATAGCTGTTTCTTAGTGCCAAAATGGATAAGGATGTCTGCAGTCATCATCTCTTATCCCGTCTGACTCGGTACAAATCACTCGCCTCTGAAAAAAAAAAAAAACGGACGACAGACAAGAAGTTAAGGTCTCCGACTAACCACGTCGAAGAGACGAGACCGATGAATTTCTGCTCAAACTTATGAGGTCGCCGGCACATGCCTTCGCAATCACGTCTTCCATTTCCACACAGGAAGATAGCGAAAGCCGCACTCGCTGCCCATGAATGTGGCGATCATTGTAGCACATCGCCAATCTTGCATCCTCGTCGGTTGCAAAATCAACAAACACGTCGCCATTGGGACCGCCGACGATATGCACAGCGCCGTCTGGTATACTTAGTCCGGCGAAGAAACCACGAATGTCGGCCGCGTTAGCCGATTCTGTAGGCGAATTATCCAGGGCCTGTGTAGTTGGAAAAGTGCTCTCTGAAATGTTGAAACGCATAAACGATATTCCCACACACTATATTCAAAGCAGTATTTCACACACTTTGCAAGTAAAGCGGATTTATACCAGAACAGAAATGTGGCGACGTACAGAGCAAGTGATTCAGATGCGTGTATATCACACAGTTCGACGATGTGCGGTCGCTACAAAAGGTCCCCCGGGATCGATCTTGAATCATTACATCACAAAAGTAGAGTGCTTGCATATTATGTGCGTGGATTGGTATGTTTAAATCCATCATTTACTTCGGCAGATTCAACTCGTGAAATCAACTCCGCTTTTGGCCAGTATTGGCAGGGAAGGAAGATTCAACAAATCGTTTCCTCACAGGCTTTTTTCGCCTTTCCCAAGCCGAAGAGAACGCAAGGAGAATTCTTCTTGCTCAGAAATACCACGCGCTGCAATACGAATTCTACCGCTGCATTCGCATTGTTTCATTCGATAGGAGGACCTGCATATTCGATCCCAAATATGTGAAATCAATACCTGCAATCGGAAAAGGTAAGATGCAGGCAGAGCACCACGGTACTAATCAGCAAAACAGATTGTGTCCAAGGCGGAACAAGCGCTCGACAAGCTCGCTCAACTCACGCAACTCATGAACATATGTAACAGCGCTATTGCAAGATGATATAGGCGTCATTTTCAAGCTGAGCGATTTCTGAAGTTGGCATATTGTAGCTGAGATTCCCAGGTTTCGTAATCTTCGAAATTTGTCCTCAATTTTCGATGTTTTTTATCAGCGGAAAGCGTTCCTTGGTTCTCAAGATGAGGGCAATGCTTTGATTCGCGAGAATTTGTTTGATGGACTGTTTGTTGCTTCATGCATATGGCGGAAGTGTGNATTTTAGCCTTCACGTGTAGTATTCTGTTTGATAGACTGTTTGTTGCTTCATGCATATGGCGGAAGTGTGTCATCGCAAGATTTAAATTTGCACATGAACAGATTTATTCATCGAAAAACTTGTTGGATTTCTTGACTGATTGCCCTCTTCCCAGGCTGAAGGAGGGCGAAGAAATTTAAGGCTCCTGCTGACATACACTGTGGAGTAGGTGCAGTGAGCAGAAGTGAAGGTTTGAAAGCGTATGGGGTGAACGTAAGCAGAAAAACGAACAAGTGCTGATAGTGCGTGCAGTACGGCATCACCTCATTCGCAACTATGCAGTGATGTTAATGATACCTACAGCGGTTGCGGAGAGAGGAGGGGGATGCATGGAATCCTTATTTTGCCTGATTAGATTCCAACCCGTAGATATCTGTCTCATTAGTTTACCACTAGTGAACAAACTGATCAGAGCGTCCAAACACTTCACCTACGGAGGGTTCATTTACATGCATGAACGCAGTTCAACGGGAAGATACGTTTGGGCCGGAATGCAAATTTCTATGACCTTTAGACCTCTTACGATACTGATTGATCGACATAGGCTAAGGCAGTTGGTCATCCAGCTTGTAGGTAAATTCCACATCTCAGGCTTCAACCAGTACCCAGTTAAGACATCGAAGTGCGTACGCATGGAGCAAATCTGCGATTATGCGACGCTGGATGCCGAGGAACGTTCAGCGCTGATATTTTTGCATCAACGGCTAGATATCGTGCGTAAAAGATTACAGGGCATTTAGCGTTAGACAATCTTTAAAGTTCTTCGTGTTCATTTTACCCAAATCAGTCACTAAACGAATGATACCAAAACTGAGGTAAGAGACCACCATGAGCTCGCAGCAATTTCACGTATGAGGATCTAGTAACTAGCACATACTACGAAGCTCTAAAGAATACGAGTGCCTAGCAATCTAACGGAACAAGGCTCAGAGCCGATTGCAACACCAAAGTAATGGATGCCATCTGCTACAGAAAAAGCCTCATTCTCTGGCATAAGGAAGCACTTGTTTCGGATAATATCAATGTTTAATTGCTACGATTTCAATCACGATCCTCTTGCAAAATATCAAGGTTGTAGGCAGGGTGATGTAATAAACAATGAATTTGAAAGCTTTGTGTCAAAGGACATGTGGATAATAATTCCTCGTTTATAAATAAACTCCATCAAATCCTCGACCGTCGAGTTTTAAGCTGCGGTCTGGAATCCGTAGCCGCTGAGTTCTATATTTGGCCTATTCGAGAGCTAGCTAATCTATATAAGTGCGCAAGGAGGCAAGCAAAAACTCGATACGGCCTGTCATCAGAATTCCCTGTGCACAACAAATTCAACAAAGTCTTTTTATTCAAAGCATAAAGGGCTGACTTGAGAAATAGTAGGAGAAGAACGATGATGAATTACAATGGTATTGTTCAAAAAGGCTTCACGGATCCATTCATTTTACGATTCTTTCTCTTCTTCTCTTAAACATACGTGCTCTTATTTCTTGTATTTGTTGCCTATAACTTCAAAAGGATGGCAGTCATCTCTGTCCTTATTCTGACTGCGCCTCTAATAAACTGTACTGTAGAGAATAATGGATGCATTAAGTGGGCTAAATTACTTCGACGTTTATTTCATTTTAAAGGCGACCAGGTAACAAATATGCGGATTTTCGATTATTTTAAATCGGTGGAAGCAGATCTAGAGAGGACATTTTTAGGAAAAATTTCTCCCACATATAATCATCGACCAACAAGTTNCCGATTATTTTGAATCGGTGGAAGCAGATCAAGAGAGGGCATTTTTAGGAAAAATTTCTCTCACATATAATCATCGACCAACAAGTTACTCAAACAATCGACCAACACTTGAAGAAAACTAAATTGCAGAATGTATCGCTTTGAAGCAAAGTTTAGGCGAGACCTGCACGGATGTCCCCGCATCATTTCCTCAACTTTCCCGTTTATTCTCCAGTTTCTCTATATCACTCAAACAGTTGGCTCTGCTATCTTCCCTTGTGTACTTACGTCACACGCATCACTTCTTTATTACGTGCCAGTACTACCTAGCAGGTCTATAATTATAAAGGGTTTTTCAGTCAGGAGCGAATATCGCTTTATGCATGAAAACACGACCGATCGGACAAGCATGGTCGAAGGCGTTAACGGCAGTCCTGTGGCCCCGTACCACTTTGTTGACTTGGATTGCCAAAAACCTCGAAAATATCGACAAATTGAAAACGGAAGGTTGAAAAAAACGGACAAAGAAAATAATGAAATAATCTGGTTATGAATCTATTCGTCTATAGTGACGGATTATACCAGCAGCGGAAAATGCATCATTCGGGAATCTGATCCCGTAGGTGGAATGTCTTTCAGAATGCTTCCATTTAAAGAAACTTTCCTCTCCAAAAGCTATATAGAACCGTCAGAGATGGGTCGTATCCGATAGTTTCGGTGCGAAGTTTAAAGAATTGTGAGGGGAATTAGACCTGAAGAAACTAGAGTATCGAGCGGAGGTTATGGAGCCTTCGATAAATCTCCTCTATAGGGGTCAATTGAACCCATTTTCAACGGGAGAATATAAATTATCAGCGTGCGCCCTAGTTGGTTATTTGATCACAGAAAGGTTTACCGGTTTAATGAACGTTGTGTGTTGACTACGGGGAGGTTTATCCGAGTGGGAAAGTTCGTTGCTATAATAGTGGTTACTTAATACCACATTGCATCCTGCGCTGTTATGATCCCGACGCCACTTGCATATTTCGCTAGGCTTTTTATTGCAGCTGACACATATTAGCTAAGTCATGGACAAACGCATTGGTGGTGCAATAATGGCAGATGTCGATGTATGCTAACGTCGAAAAACGCGTATCTGTTTTTGGCATTCCTTGCGTCATCGGTGAATTTCCACTCATTCATTATCAAATTTCGTTGGCACAGCACTCATCTAAGTGCTACCTTCTCACATCACTTTGTCTTGCCCTCTGTTTTCCAACTATTTCTTCAGATAATTTGGCAGTTTACAATGCAAATGAGTGTTCTCCTTCAAGCGAGCAGAACTGTATTGTTACAAAACGGACCTCACTTGGTAAAAGCAGTGAAGCGCTTAGTGATATAGTCTTATGAAAAGTTGCAAGGTGAGTACAGGTGAATCGCGAAAAAAACGATTTTTCATATTTTGATGCAGATGAAAGGACATCATAGTATAGAAATTCCCTCCCCCCATCCCATGACGTTAGGTCATATTGAGTTATGACGAACCATCGTGGATCACATGTGTCGGTTTTTGGTCGCACTGTTGTGTCATCGAGTAGAATGCGTGCTTGTCCATGAAAATAGTTGCTTTTCATCAATCGGTGAACGTTTCGCTTTTTTCGCAAAATCGATCGCCTGGGCAACACAAAAAACGTTTGTTATCTGCCAGCGGATCGTGCAATATTCTTGCTAGTTAGACTCCTTACATTTTCGACTTTCATTTAATAATTATACGTAGAGCGATATATGGCCATACATGAATATCCTCATTTGTCAAGTTATCAAAATTTTGTCTAGAAACTATCGTAATTGATGGCCATAAATGGACAAAGTTTTAAATATTGACCGGAAAGAGGATTATTGCATAGAATTATCAGTACAAGAATTAATTTAATGCTAATAAACCGCCAAAGTTACAGGCAACGATGTCTTGACGGTTTTCTGATGAGGTAGAGTAATGACCCAAACATCTGAAAAATTCTAAGGAGGCTGGTTTATGTTTTCCGCAGACGAAGTCAGGTCTGTCGTCGACGACAGATCTGATATGATGCGCTGTATGAAGGAAAATTTTGCTCTTCCAACTTGTTTCAAGCTTTTCAAGATGCCCAAGCTTTCAAAGGAATTATCTGAGGTATGGGCATTTGCAACCAAGCGTTTATTTGACTCCGCTCTCTTTATGGCAACATTCAATTCTTGACCATTCAATTGCCCACCTCTAGTGGCTGAGGACTACAGAGTGGACGAGCGTGTTGACTTTTTAGACCTCCATGTTTTGCAGAAGTGACCTTTTCAGCTAAGTGATGCTAGGAATCGAGTGATGTTCTGAGGGTATTCACCTGAAAATGAAAAATTTTGTTTGGCCGCATTTCCCAATATCAACGACTTTGTCTATTGGTATTGACGGTGATGTCCCGAAGTGCGACGGGACTGCGTAACCTGGGAGCATCGCTTTCGCGTATCCTTTCATTCGACCCTCATGCTCCACTTTGACGGTGACCACCTTACTGCCGAAAGACATCACTAGCAATGTTCGCTGCTGCTGTCCACACGAATAACTCTACAAATTTCCATCCATTCATGCGAATCAGATATCAAGATGTACGTTTATGTATATCAAAATGCACCAGCAACCACGACGAAACGAACAGCTACACACCACAATATCCTTCTCTAATGCATGTAACTTAAAGAGCACGAAAGGGTCACTACAGGTAAAGATCACTCTATACGTACGCCAACTTCTCCCACTATCGGTCGGAGGGAACATCATTCACTCTGCGAATCCGTTATCAGCTAATCTGTGCTTTTATCGCAGCAATCATGCAGTGTCCCATGTGTGCAACATTGACATTCGCATTTTCACAAACAAATTTTTGCAAAAGCATATGCACACACGTACACTCAATCATTGCCATGTTTCATTTGTAGTTGTGGTCAACGTACGTTCCCCTTGTGAACCATTAAGGTTACAGCGGTAGAACTTGGTAATTGTAATGTGTTGGATCGAGCTAAGCATGGATATTAATCGTTGGGTTAACTTGAAAGAACGGGGAGGAATCGGTTTGATTACGTAATGTCCTTATCTTCAGGGCCAGTTCGGCTTTTCATGTGGCACCAGCTTGCAGCCTCTGATCGAAAAGGATACCTTCTTTGGGATAGCTTCAATGGCTTGCCCGAAGGCAATCGGATTTCTTCTTCTGCTTCTCTGACCGCACCAGCTTGCCTCAGCTCTCTCTTTAGTTTGCACTGTCTCTTCAACTTGAAGGGTCTGGTGATACATTACACAGGCTGGCATAACTGCATGCGCTGACATACCCATACATGTAGCTGAAGATGGGATGGCATAATGACGGCTCAACAGTTCGGAGAATGTGAATCGAAAGCACATGAACAGTCACAAAAATAATAGAACTACATAACTATTGTTATTACAGCTAGCTTAATACGTTATGATTTTGAGAACTCGTACGCGGAAAGTGTAGATAAAAGACCTAAATTTTGATCACCTTGCACATTGACAGGCGTTAATGGGTTTCTGTGTCTCTCGCTTATGTTGATTATATTCGTCATTGCAGAGAAAATCTAGTAGGTAGACATTCATTGACCTTTCCTGAAATCACTTAAAACGCGTTTGCAAGGGTTTCGTATTTCAAGGCTGCCAACTGCATCAGCTGTTAATGACACATTCAAGCCAGTTTCTATTTCCGAGTAGGCATCATGTTTGATTGTCAATGGTTGACAATTCGGCAATATTCCACCCTAAAAAAGGAACACTACGGGCAGAAGGAGGAAGTGTTTCGTGCAGAGAGTGTTCTTCGAAAGTGTCCCTCTTGCTCGCCACACAACGACCGCAACGTAGTGATGAAAGACAGGAGAGTGTTGCAGGTCTAGGCACGTCGAGAAGTTGTATCGCCGATGAGGGATTCCGCTATAACGGCGGTGTTGGAGGCTGCAATATTCCCAGCAAGGAAAGGTTCCTCATTTATCTTTCTCATTTCCCTACTTGTGTAGTCCTGGGGACTGATTAAAGGTGATGAAATTTAGTGAGGTTTCAGAAAACACGTCGCATACTGCCATTCGCGCATACGCAAAGTGTTCGCGGAAACGCCTACTCGCTTCTGTTACTTTTATGAGTTTCTCACCACCACAGAATAGTACTACATTAAACCAGCGAATAAGCGTGCTAGTGAAGCTGGCGAATATGTAGTTGCACAATTCACTGACTTCACTAGACACTTTCATGGATCATCGATGAAGACTAAAAGCCACTGAATAATTCATCTGCAGTTTGCTTCCATATTGTGAGGCGATTTCGTTACACTCATAGATCTCTTCCTGCGGTTTCATCGTCCAGTATAATCATCATTTGCTGGCGCTGTGTTCCCTCTGAAACAAGAGAGGAGAGAAGGACGGAAGGTGCATTTTTCGGAATTCTAGCATGAAACCAAGTGCACAATTAATCTTTGAATGGAACGATTTATAGCACAGATGTCATATTTCATAGTAGTGTCAACAGCACCAAC
>JAARMF010001528.1:697-18272 GCA_022844705.1 Toxascaris leonina
AAAAAAAAGCACAAGAGAGAGGCGTTTTTTTTTTCAAAATTGCGCTATGAAATTAGGAAGGGCGCAGTACATGTATTATGTGGGTCGTTGCAGGGCAACACAGCAGACCTATTCGTTCGTTAAATGGATCACGTTAATGCGCGCAAAATACAACAGCCATCATCATTCGCTCGACTAATTCGCTTTTCATCTTCACTTGTCGAACCATCGATGTCACAAAAATTCGGCGAAACAATTCGTCGTTGTTTTGCTTCTTTTTTTTTCTGTTGAGGATCGTCACAAAATCGATGACGCATAAAAATAAAGTGTGGAACAACGAAGCATTACGGAGTTTATATCTATGATTTGCAATATATTACAAATTACGAGATAAAAATTTCGCGAGAAATTAAAGTCAACATTAAATGAAGCTATAGTTGTGGAAGATGCATCATAACTCTAGCACCTCCAAAAGGATATACAATCGAACAAATATGTGACAGAAATCGGACACTCAAAAGTTTATAGTGCGAAGCGTAACTCACATATGAAATAAGCTGTTGTTTTTGGCTTATATAGGAAGTGATAAACAAGAATAGGCTGTTTTCGACTCTCTTCGAGTATTGCTGAATGAACTGGCGTTCAAAGCAATTATGATTTCACAAACTTGCATAGCATAAGCTAGCTTTGCAAGAGTTGGGAATATTTTATGCTCTAGCTCATCAGAGTTTTATTTTCTATCCAATGATCGGGGCGAGTTGTTGTGAATGATTTGATCATAGTGTAGCCTCTAGGAAAATGATTTTGAGCATTTCGCATTCGTGAGAAGAGCAGTAAGGCCTGCTCGCCTGGCCAGCGGGGTGGCGTCACTTATTGGCTACAACAATGCAAAACCACGGGTCTCAGTACCCTATTGGAAGCGCATTGTGACCGGCAGCGTCATCGACGCTCGATAGTCCGGTCACTCAAGTGATCAAGTGAGAAGAGCAGTAAGCCCAATATATGAGCACTTATAAAGCTCAGCTAATGTGTTTCTCGCAGCATGAGAAGGCAATGAATGCCAATGAGACTTTTAAATAGATATATAATCTGGACAACTTTCTATACCACCTTCTTCCGTTTTCGGTCAACCTCCTTCCGTTTTCGATCTGTCTTCCCAGTTTCATCTTTCACAAGAAAGACACGAAAAAGGAGGAGCACAGCTATAGAAAAACATCTTCGAGATAAACAAGTATACATAACATTTCTTTCACTAGAAACGATTCTACTTTAAAGAACTTTAAAGTTTTTCATCTATGGATGTGTGGTAGCAGGTAGAATGCATTGGACATCTTATTGAATCTCTCCCACTGCCATATTTGCAATGACAATATTCACATCAATGCAAATGACAAACGGAAGCAAAGAACAAAGCGATGAGCTAACAAGTTTCATTTTTGCTTGTCTACTGCCATAGCATAGTTCATGAAGCTTGAACGATTGACATTAATGAGGTCGTCGTGCTCTATGCCCAAGCAATTTATAGTAATGATCCTTTATTAATTCCTATACAATTCGATCCGATCAGCCACATGTAACAGAGCATATTTATATTGCTTATGGAAAAATTACTTGAGAGCTATGACTTTGAACGCTATTTTATGGCAAATGTGCCTATTTATCCAAAGTATTACTATAAACCAGCAATAAGCGCCTATAGAAATCATTGAAATGATCAAAAATCTTGAAAAGAAGGTGCGATAGTCTATTGCCACGTTCATCGATTGAATTCATTTCCTTTACATTTAAGGATCACAAATGTACCAATATCATAAACTCCGCTAGATAAATGAATAGAATATACGAAAACAGTTCGAAGCTAGCTTCTTGATGAAGAATGGCGAAAGTGCCTCGCAATTGTACGACAAGAAAATAAATGAAGCATAAATAAATTAAAAATCGCATCGCTTCGATTATATTCTTGTTAAGCAAAAAAATTTCGATATACAATGTAACATATACTGGCTAATAGCCACAATCAAGAACCTATACTTACACGCTATTTGAGCAATTTGACAAGAACATCAACACTCAATGCCCAAAAATATGCAGTGTGGCATTTTGAAACGAATAAAGGGGTCAAATTTTGAGCGATAGATGGAATAAATGACTTGCGCATTGCGGCCAACATATCTCTAGGAGTATGTAGAGGGCGTCAGGATTCGGTTAGTTGAGAAGGTGTGCTGCGTATGTATATGCATGAATGTGGCAGTCAAGTGGACAGGCGAAATCGAAGTGTTCGCGCAAAATGTGTGCACTCGTTTGCGGACGCTCAATCAAGACCGTATCCATGGTCGCGTAAATCGCCGAGAGCAGCTGTGCCCTTTGAACCGCGCCTTCGACGTTCGCCATCATTTAGCAACACAAATCACAATCATGGCCATTTTTCAAGAATAAGTGGGCCGAAATTTTAATCCAGCCACCGCTTTGAAATGCTTGCTATGAGTGATTTCAAAATTCTGAGGTCATATTTAGTCTCTTTATCTCTTTCGGCGATATTGACAGCCGATTAAGAAAAATTCATCTGTGATGGTTCATTGGCCGTTTTGGCCATTCAGTGGCCATTTTTGACCGTTGGCCAAATAAAATGACGCACTCATAAGACTTCCATTGGCCATTTTTGAAGAGTGCAGTGATGGAAATGTCGCGGCGCCGTAGGTGAATGGTTCTCTAGAGCAATGCATTCATTTCGTTTCCTATTTGAGCATTGCTCATCCAGAATACTCTTGATGGAGGTGAGTTTGTGCATCATTGAAAGATAAGCATGAAGCATAAACGCTTTCTAATATTAGCATCCTTGTTAACTGAACAATGAAAAAATAGGGTTATCGTTGAAAAAAGAGGTAGGGACTACCAATCTTCAAGAAAAGCAGAAGTGATATGGCAAAGAATTTGTGCTGTGAAAACCTTGTTTAGCTTGTTCATATTTTGCATAGATGGATGGAGGGCTTCAATCACTACCGAGAAAATTTTGCTATGCCTATCATTTGCATTGAAGTGAATTTTGACGAACAAGAGATGGACATTCATTTTGAGAGGCAGCTACGTTCTCTCGGTCCCTTCCCTCCCTCCCTACCCCCCTCCCCCCCCCCCCGCTCCCCCAAGAAAAGACTTCACCGGAAGCTCAGTTATAGTGACACAAAAGCTGAAAATAAACTCTTAATTTTTATTACACTGAAATTTTGCGGTGGCCGAAATTTCCAAGTGCGTGCAAGAACCTACCAATATTATTGGCACCCATGGGAACTTTTCCCACACTACTTTGCTTTCCAGTATTACAGATTGACGAAAACATTGAACAATCCTCCTTATAGACACCGATGACGCCCGTCTCCAAGTTTTAGCTTCATTGTCGATGTTTTCAAAGTTTGAAACTTTTTCAGACTTATGTTCTCGGCTTTCGGGATGCCTCCTTCAGTGCTATTCCAAACGGTGTACACCTCGGAACAGTCATTGTGGCGAGTGATCGCGAAATGGAGGATCTGTGAGGAAAATTAGACGGGTTTGTTAGGTAGTGCATTGGTGGATGATGGCTAAAGATTCTTGGTCAGGATCGCAGGCGGCGCCCAGTCCATCGAATGATATTGAAGCCACAAAACAACCCCCCCCCCCCCNCCCCCCCCCCCCATCATTACCACCGCTGAGCAATACAGACCCAGGTGTCGAATGCAGATTTGACGATCGACTAAGAGCTCAAAGAGTTTTTTTGTGTCAGTCAGTTTTTGCTTTTTCATCGACGTTCAATGATTAAGTGTTTTGTTGTTCCTCTTGTCATAGGAGGTCATCATAGTGGTGTATTGAAATTGCAATAATAATAATGACACGAAAGCTAAGATGGTTCGCTCTTTCCTGATGATGGCATGATGAAGCTTTCAATGCGATTTAACTTGAAATCGTCTTTTAATTTAGAGCGCCAAAAAAAGTGCTTTCAATTTTCCAAAAAGCTTTTTTTTCTTAATGCATTAAGCGGGAATCAGCGAGTTACCCCATTTAAGCTGATCACTGTAATGTTAACATTATGCACTAGCACCTAATTTAAGCTTATCAATTCACCTCACAAAAGTGCTTAATGCTGCTAAGCAATGATTTTTTTTCACCACTTCAGATTGCTCAATGTTTGCCGCAGTTCACTAATGAATGCAGTGTTCCTATATCACATTGTTGAACTACTGCAGCTTGCATATCCGCTCCACAATGAACTGCTTCACCAGTTTCGACGCAGATTTTGGGCCTGGAAAATAGGACGGACCTGAAATGGGCCTGAAAAGAGGTGTAAGGTGTAATTTATTGCGTGAGGTGGAATTCTCGAGCCATTTGCCACCATCCGTAAATAAAGTCTCGAAATCACTGCCCTAAGTACGTGAGTATGATGGTCCTAAGCGCCTAAAATAAGGCTATCTAAGGGTCTATGTCAGCGATATCATTTAGAAGTTGCTGATTGCTATGAAACACGAAAAAGAAAGGATTTTTTGAGCAATAGCTACTGGCTGACTTCGTTTTTCCAATCATATCGCCCATTGGTGCATCCCTCGTTCAAACCATGCTTGCAAGGCAGATTCTGGAAAATGCATCCTACAAAAAATTGCGTACATCTCTAACCGCTTAAAAAATATCATCTCACGTAGGCAAACGAATTCGGTTGCCTATTTCTTAGTTTTCATGGTCTCTACCAATTTCGGATCATCAAATTCTAGGCGGCGCATTCGCATATAAGTGCACTTTGCAAAATATCTATCGCTCTACCAGGCAGTAGCAGATACTGCTCAAGTCAACGAAATAAATTCTTCTAGGTTAATAAACATCACCCGATCACCCATTCACACTAATCTACCAACTTCGAAAAGAGTTTTTTAGGGCATTTGAAAGTGTTTTAAAAAAATTGCACGCATTTTGCATTGGTCGATTCTCGATCTAAACCAGTCAAATCAAAGAAAAACTATTCCATCAGATGAAAATTAGCGTGGCAATCGAACTAGTCTGAATAATTCCACGTAATTCCACGCATTGTATATTTTAATATTTACTTATGAAGCTGATTGATTAGCGAGCAGAGTGGAAAAGCATCTGTCGTTTCTGCTCTGTCTTTCGTTATTCATCTTTGATCGTTAGAACAACCGGTGTAGAAATGGCTTTTGTAATGCAATTGCTTAATTTTCTGAATAACTAAATAATTTATACCCCTTTAGAGAAACTTTCTGCTTATAGTGAATATAGGCATTCTTCAACTTACCATCTTTTCGCATAAAACGCCACTGTTTTTTGAAAGTTTTAAGTATCGCTGATTTACAATTCAAATATTAGTATTACCAATGGCAAGTCACCTTTCTTAATAAGGCAATAGATTGTTTATACTTTTGTTCTTAAAAAAGAACGTTGGCAAAAACACACTGTAAACAAATTCCCTCGCCGTTCATGAACACGGGTTTTGCGTTCATAGAGAAGATTTACGCATGTGTGTATGCATATGCGGTGTGAATCTACATTTGATGCATTAATCCCGCAAAAAACAGGAGGGGTGAATGATCATCTAGTTCAGATTTCCCATCGAGATACAGATGCTCGATTTTGTCAATTAATCTTTGGTGATCAATTATGGACCACCTAGATTTCTATACTCTCAATAATCACTGATGAAGTGCTTCAGGATTGTCGATCACATTTCGACCAATTCATTGTGACAAATAATTTCGTAGGCAAGTTATTGATAGAAATGCGATTCTTTTGAAAACAGCTTGAAAGGACTTAGTGGCAGCGGAATGTCACTTTTAAATTCCGTATGCTTCCCAATGTGTTTTAGTTCCCCCCCTCCTCCACTCCTCTCCTCTGCCCCCTTCCCCACCACCAAAAAAATGCTTGCTGCACTAATTCTTCGGGCCGACTCTCACAACTTGCAAATTTCCATGCAATGCAAATTAAGGTGTTTGATTATATTTCAGTCGTATCCCTTCAAAGTTGCAACATTACAGCACTTGCAATCATCCTAGCGTAACATTTGTATAATCTGGAATTCAGATATATCTTAAAATGTGCTATACATGTTTTTCTATTAGAGAAGCATCAAGGAGACGAAACTGAATTACTATATTCTCATATTATTAGTTCCTTCCCATGTAAATGGCACGAAAGTTCATCGCCTGACGACTTCCCTCGAAAGATCACTCTTATATTGGTTTATCGGCCACAAAATCTTAGCTTCTATGGAATTTGCTTGTTTTGTTCTGATTGCTATTTTCGCATTTCACTTCAACATACCAAGGCTTTGACGCCTAGAAGAAGCTCAAACTGATTGTGAGTAAATGCAATCAAAAACATTTTTGCGCATATTTCGCTTACTCTGAAACAGCAGTTTTTTGGCGCTTAGAGGTGGGGAAGAGCGTGGGGGGGGGGGGGGGGGGGGGGGGGGGGGGGGGGGGGGGGGGGGGGGGGGGGCTCGAATATTATTCTCTTCATTTCCTTCCTCTCATGCACTAGTAATATTTCGCTTCATCGATTCATCTCGATCGTCATTTTAGGAGTATCATTAAGCGACACGTATTTTGTTTCTATGCAAATGTTAGTCAGATATTGTGCAATATTGAGAAACCATTTGGAGGTGATCTGTATATATTTGTAGTGTAAATGAGTTTAGCACAACGGTATTTGTTATTTTACAATCCTCAGCTTTTTTTTGCATGGAAGTGGAAAACATTGATAGGACGGCATTCAGCTCGAAAACACCCCATATCATCTCTTATCTGAAACAAAATGAAGGCAATGTTAGCTTTCTCGCAATGTCAAAGATATACTGTTACGGCTTCCTATATTAAATGCGCTATTCGAATGAATGTATTAATCTCTATTCATATCCACTTGTTTTGAAAATTCCCCATGCATAAGCTTTTCACATGTGCACGTGCGACCGATCACATACACTGCAAGTTGTCATAGCAAGAGGAATGTGAAACGCATATTACTACTTCGCATAAAGGTCATGCTTATCTTGTGGAACGAACAACCTCAACTTTTGAGGGCAGTTGTTCAGAAAGGGAGAGGAATGAAGAGAAGAGGAAAGAGAAGACGTGGGAATCTTTGTGCTTTTTATTTGATTATTTAGTTTTGCTCCTAAGCAGTGTTTCAGCAGGACAACTTTTCGCAAGGCACTCATTTTCCTGCACTCGTCTCCACATCACGCCTTCACCCCCATCGATGAAAATATGAAAAAAAAAAGCATTTCTCCTGAGATCTCAATGCGCCCCAATGGTTAAGATACAATTCCACCCGGACGATTGAAATATTAACTGTCTTTTAAGCATTCTCTTTAATGGCACGCTTTCATTCATATAATCCATATAGAGCTCAAGTTTAAATTCCTTGCCACCAGAGTGTTAGGTGACAGTCTTAAAACGGCCCTGAAGTTCGTATATCGGCTGGTAAAAATCTAGAAAGTATTGCCTGAAGAGAGAGAGAGCGCGCACAACAGAAATCCATCACTATTTACTTGCAGCCTGAAAGGTGAAAGATCTCTCTGTCGTATAAGATCTTCTATACTTCGTCAATGCTACCTGCTCGGGTATTTATTGCATATCTGCATCATTAGTTACTTTATTCCATAGGCAACCATTCGTTTATTTTATTACCTTTTCAGATATTCATATTGCTTTATTAATTCGTTCACTTATATTGATTAGCCTTCAAAAGCCTAAGGTAGATGGGGGGTCCAAGCCGCTTTCTTTCTTTCAAATAAAAGCACCTATTCATTTTCGAAATGGTGCTAAGTACTATAAGCCATAAGCGAGAAATAGTTTGAAACGATTATATGACATAAATAATTGAGTCCGTCGAATTAAATATGATCGTCTTCAATAGGGGACTGCTGCTGAAGGATCCGAAGAAACAGAATAATTCTGTTCATACAAATAGAAGCGTCACCTCAATATGAGCCATCCTATTCATGCCGCTTACACTCCAAACCTTTGTCATTGGCGCTTCTTCAAAAACTGGTTTCTTACATACTACTACGCAAGGTCAAAATCAACTAGTGACTACACTATCAAAGACAGAAATAGAGTGATAAAAATGTAAAAAAAAAACAGCAAATTGCATGTTCCACCTCCTTTCCTTCTTCCCCTCTCTTCGCGAAGAGCGGCCGGCTACCGTGATCAGGAGTTCCTTTCCTTAAGCACCGCCAAAATAAGAGCGCAAGAAATCCTATCCAAGCAAATACGACATGATTTAGGACAGATACTTTTAGCACTCGCACAATTTGCCTTTATTTCTAGAAGTTTATGGCTTGTTGTACAAGAGAATTTCTTTCCATTTCATTGCCCACTCATTATTTCATGTGAATGTTTCTAAATTGCGTTCAAATCTCCTCTTCTTTCAAAAATCTATGTGCAGGCGATTATGATCAATGACCATCGCTGAAAGCACTGTTGCTTTACCATGCAGGCTTTCAAGCTTATTGAGGTGGAAGGCTTAGCAATAGCACATTAAATCCGCACTCAGTCGCAACACACTGGAAAGTAGTAATTGTTCTAATTCGTTGACTCCTCAAACATCATCGCTAGATATACTCCACATTGGCTTATCACTTTCTTCGTCATAACAGCTGAAAACAAGTTGATTTATTCCGAAGCATTCAAAGCTCCAGACATCTAGAAATGCGGAAATACCGAGAGCGATGCAAGCTAGATCATAGAAGAAAGCTGTAGAGACTGATGTCATCGTGTATATAAACATCGGTCTTACTGATAAAAAAGGTATGAGAGCTGAGCGTGGAGGCCATATTCAGGAGACATATTCCGTATGATTGGCAGTGAAATTTCTCCCCCCTCCCTCCTCGCTCCACCCCTCCTTAAACGCTCCAATCCTTTCTTGCACATAGCTTTACAAAGCGTTTGTTAAGTGTTACTTCTTTCAAATGCATTGCAGCGAAAATGCCTTATTTGCCATATCGTGCACACGTTAGTGGTGGGGTATTCTTCACAGTGCAATCAAGGTGCTGCAGCATAAAATTTGAGAATTTCCATTCATTCACCTTACTTCCCTTCAAAGAAATCAGCAAGCCATTTCATGAGCAAGTGGTTCCTAACTCATATAGAATTGTCTTACAATATTTCGAACTTTTCCCATTTTTGGTGAAGGCTTTGTATAATGCATGCTGTTGACTTTATTAGTGATGAAAGCTCATAACAAACGAATTACAAATAGTTTTGATTATGGCTTCACATCTCTTATGCATAAATTGTGCACAGTGAATAAATTTTTGCAAAGAGCAACAACCATTGATGCATAAGGAATAAAAGCCATCAAATTAGAAATCATCGCTAAACTGTGACATCTTCTTCGGTGGGCTTTGAAAAATGGAGCCCCTCAGAGGGAAATTTGTTCTCTGTTACTATTTATTCGCACCAATATACCCGCTTCCGATTTCTTCTATCATCCGCTTATCTCCAACATTTGTATGCTTTTTCACATGCTATACCCCTGATCCATCACCCCGTTATTTCAGTATCTTACTCCCCATTTCCCCTCTAACACTCCTCTCCCTCTTTTTCTTCCATTAACGCTTTTTTCATCGAACTTTCCGGCCTTCCCATTCCTTTCATCATGTATCACTCTTTCGTCACTTTTCCATCATCCTTACTTATTTATATATAATTTTCCATTCGGTCATTTATAAGACGCCTTTGCCGCTTATCGCGTTCCATTTTTTTTCCCGCAGCTTTTATTACTGATGTAGCAACCCCTTTCATGCGCCTTTTATCGCCAATCTCCTGATATCTCATCTCGCCCTATATGGCTTCACTTTGTAATCCTTCTTTATATTTCTTTCGACCTTCGAATATGTGTGCTTATTTATTTATTTATTTATTTATTTATTTATTTATTTATTTATTCGAAGGTGGAGAGTAATTAAGGACTACTGACAAATTTCAAGAAATATGTCATTTGTCTCTATCTACTGAGCAGCCAGAAAATTTAGACTCACAAGTTTCTTTAGCATCCTTAAATCTCTGTGGCTCTATGGCGAACTATGACGAGCTGAAACAACTGGACATCTAGATAGAGTCGTGTATAACTGTGCTCTTTTATCCAGAAATCATACCACCGCAGGATCATGTTAATGGGAATGAAGATTTGGCTACTGCTTTAGGATGGACGAGGCTACTCCATAGTTCTTTCCGCTTTCTATGCTTTTCAGTCGTTGGAGTCTTCTCCTTAATCGGAGATAAACTGATCCTTACGGCATGAGAAGCTACTATATGAAATTGCATATTGACCAGACATTTTGAGTAAATACTTCGGGACATACACACTTTCTCGCTGTTAGCGAGAGTAGCGCTTATTATTTCTTCGAGCTACTAAGACATAAATATAGCACCCCGCAAAAAATTTTTTTCTGCTGATCAAATGGCATCTAGCAATAGCTGCTTTTAGATCTTTTCACTGATAGATAACCACGCAAAAATTGTTATTAATTACATTGGGTATGAGGTGCATTAAAGCGTAGGGATATCCCCAGCAACCTAGAGGGAGCATGTGCTTGCAAATGCAATAAGAAAACTTAAGGAACGTTGTTCGGTTTCAAGAATGCTTCATTATGGGGAATTTCAATAGGCAAACGCATGTGCTATGTGCGAGGAATTATTACTAATCGCGTTGCGTTATTACTTGAATAGTTCCTGGGAACCTCTTGATGAGTTCAGAACATCTTTCCAGTTAACATAATTCATTGAAAAACGGATCAACTTCGAAGTATTACATCGATATCGAAGACTTCCGATTTCCGCAAATTTTACAGCATTGATAGTGGAGGTTATCTTGGAAATGCCATTATAAATTTCAGTACTAAAATTGCCTATCGGTGGTAGTTTAATACGGTTTCCGCATACACTCTTCTAGTCTACGCTGTAGTTGCCAATGCTGGATGAAATGCCTTGAAAGGTCGTTTAAAATAATTTTTACTCACATCCATACTATACTCAATCGACGACGAGCATTGTTAGCTTCAAGTGATTTCGTTTCTTAAGGCAATATCCCCATTAAGTTGTGGCACTAGGATACTGGGATATATATGAGCTGCTGGTGGCGAACAAAGTCTACTGCTGATTTGATTCAGAGAATAAAAAAATGTTCGGAGGTGGTCAGCTAAACCGCACTTACGAGCGCAACTCATGCATAAAACTAGACTAACTCAGTTAGGCTAACAGCAACCATGTCGTCAAAAATGCCTGAAAACTATATCGTAAATCAGCACATCCAACCGTTCTATGGCATTCAGCATTTCTGCAACATGGACGCTTGCTAAAAAAAATTGATGGCTAATATTGCTTTAAGTGCCAAAAATGGTAATATTTTAGAGCAATGATGAGCACTTGAAAGTTTTCTGAACGAACGTTGCAGCCTATTAGTGCGCCGATGTGCTTGCTTCTTCCGCTCTTCCAGCGACATAGCCCAATTGCAAATTTCACTTCTGCATAGCAAGAGCTTCAGACGTATCACATTCTCAATTCTTTCTTCGTTTCGTTTAATGAGCAATGATAATCAATCGCAATAGGACGGATTGCGATTTGTTTGATATATGCTCATTAGGCTCTCAGCAATAGTAGAAACTGCAGTTTATTCTTCTCTACGTTCTAGCTTTCTCGTTGCGCCTGGCCCAACCTTGTGAAAATTCGTTTATGCGATCTCATCCTCATTTTAGAAAATTATGAAAAGCATCATACTTTTTGATGAATATTAGTTGCAGTAGTCCTTTGACGATAAGCCACCTAAGCCACCTTTCAAATTTGAGGCTTTCACGGACTGTGCCGCAAAATCATTTGCCACACAGGAGTTGTGGTAGGATGAATTTGGAAGTGGACTATACGCATGCGAATTCAGAAAAGATTGTAAATATGAATGTTTGGCTGCATGCGCCTTCATTCGTATTTGAACTATACAACTGACTACACCTGTAGCATCATGATGGAACTTTTCGCTTTTGCCTATATCTATTCACATCAATCAACCAAATCAGCAAAGCCTAGAAGACTTATGAGTACGTGAGGTATGAGAACATCCCTTTCGTGCTTTGTTTGTTTTTCCTTCATAGTACAAACAAGATAAAGGAATGGACATATCGACAATATCGGCAAGAAATATTTTTGAAGTAGACGAAACTGAAGTACGAACAGAAGGATAAATATCAGAAGAGGGAATATATGCAATGATGAAAATGACAACAGCAATACATCTAAGAGCGTCGAAGCGAACAGACTGAGTGATTCGCTTTGCAATAAAATCACTTGTATGGAAATCAAAATGGCTCAATTGTGGTTCGAAAGATGAAGATATGGGTGTATCGTTTCGGATTCTGCTTCAGTATCGGACATCGATAGAAGACAAATTCTGAGTTCATGCAACACGAAATTAAAAGCTGTGTAGAGCATTGTCTGTGGGGATTTATCTTTGCGAGAGTGAAAATGATGCGTTTTGACAACAATAATCTGGAAGATTTCTGAGGACGGCATTTCGCAAAGTTGGCGAACAATTTCATAGCAGTGGATTGAAACAAATAAGTGTTTACGGTTGTGCGGCAACACGGCTGATGCAGAAGGTCCTAAATTTTACGGATAGCCACAGGGATGCAAGGTTTTTTGAGCGTTTTTCTAGCAAGATCAAAGAACTGGTGTATCGACAATATCGGTAAGGAACATATATGTATATGAACTGCACGAAACTGAGGTACGAACAGAAGGACAAGGATAAATAGCAGAAGCTTAATCGGTCGAATGCACAGGAGGACAGTATTTGAAAGTTTTTGCATTGCGGAAAGAAATCACATTTCAAAATGTACAGCAACCAAATCGACGCTTCAAAACAGCAAAGCACAGCATTAAACTCTCCTTGCAGACGTGCCCGGCAATTTATTCATTCTTTTCAATTAGTGATCACATTATTCTGTTGGCCTCCATTTATCGGACTCACTAATGAAGTCATTTCTGCTCCCTTATTTATGTGTGTGAAGAAAAACTCAAGGTGCCAAGTGCGCAGCTTTAGTGTCATAATTTTTGGGACGAAAATACTTGGTGTAATATTGTACCAACCCGTGATACACTATGAGCGCAGTACACTAGGTGTTTGTGAACGTGATAGAAATATAGTACTACACCACTTTTGAAGGAAAAGCGTGAATACTGTGGAATAGCAAAAAATTTCGCTAAAATCGCATCACTACATTACACTAAGTAGACAAGAAAATACTTTTGCGGTGTTGTTGAGAATGAGGCATAGCATGAGAAAATGGTCGCGATTGGGTATTATGGCATAGACTGACAGTGAGGAATTGGTTCGGCTATCAGCTCAGTGAAACCGTCTAGTTTGGCCACATGACACTTCTACTCAGTAGTAAAACTTGCTTCTAACAAAAGAAAAAAGGTCAACCGAGCAAAAAAATTCATAAAAATACGAAAAAAAGCCACTGCAAATGTCGAGTGCCCATATTTCAAACGGCTCCGATTAACTCACAAGTAAAATTTGATTCTTTTAAGAGCTCTCTTACTTTGATGCTTTGAACAATTGTGATTTCATCGACTGCGTCGTTTCATTTATCGGTGCAGTTAACAAATTTTTCATCTGTCACAATCCTGGGCTCTCTGCATTCAAGTAAAGCCATATAGTCGTCGTTGTGGGTCTTCCTATTTTGTTGATGGTTTGCCGTACGATCGTTTAGCATTCTGTTGGGCGCAATTCGACGATTCGTTTAGTGCGTCTGCTGTCTTTTATCCTGGCTATGTGGCCAAATCACCTCTGCTTTCTTTTGTACATCTCGTCCTTTTGTACCCTGGATCTAGAACATAAGTCTTAATTTGTGGTTCGCTGCAGTTTGCTGATACCCAGCATGCGTCTTTCCATTGCTCACTGAGTAGTCGTTAATCTGTTTTCTTCAGCGAGTGTGATGTTCCATATCTCGCACCATATGATAGAACTGAAAAAACGATGGGGTCGAAAAATTCTTATTTTATAAATAATGTTGCCTGCGCATCGTGAAAGCTATCTACCCCACTCTTTTTCTTCTGCTCAGCTCCGAATCCAAATCATTGCTCATTTGCACAATTTGTCTCAGGTATGAGAACTGTTCGACGATCTCGACGTTCTCGCTACCCAATTTCTTGACAAATACAGAAGAAAATGCACTTTTCATGCAGTCGATTTTACTGTCATTACTATAGAGCCCAATTTTCTTGGCATTATCGTTGAGCTCTTTTATCGAATCCTGCAACTTTTCGAAGGCATTTGCAACAAGTACTTCGTCGTCCGTAAAGGGAAGCATCTGGAGTCGTTCACGGTCAAAGCTGAAGTCGCATGTAGAAAATCGTTTTGGGACGCATGCTTCCTCACATCTTGTGTTTTCATCGAGGATTTGTTCAACTATGCTGCCTCTTATAGAGGTTCTTTTTAAAACAAGGCAATTATCTTTATGAATTCTTAGACTCTGCTATTTTGTGAATTTCGCTAGAGTACCATGGAATCTTCGGCAAGAAAGAGGAAATGACAGCAAAACTACCGATCAGAAAAATGAGCTCGCAAATTTTAGCGCATTGATATGAGCAACATCTTGTGATTGTCCAATTCATCGCTTTGCTGACTTAAACGTGAAGTTATCGCAACGATGCCAAAAAAAAAAAAAATCATCACATATGAGAGAGCACTTCCAAATGTGACTTCGATTATTGCGCTGTGATGTGCGTGCAATCAACCCCGCACACTGTCTTCACTCTCATTGTTGATCCCTATTTGAAATATCATCAATGCAATCTCTCAATGTGGCACTTAACAGTAGTAAAACAGGCTCGACTACCCTTGAAAGTTGGAGTTGGAGACATCTCACTTCCAGTTCTCTGTTCTACGGCATCTCACCCTATTGCACAATGTCCTCGAATAAGTCTCATTCTTAGGGCCATGACACCTGACAACAACCCCGCAAACCAAGCGATTCCGCCTAGCTCTAAGAGTCGCCGGCGCCTATCCCTATGATTCGATAAATTCAAGTTTGATTTAACCATGGCCAACCCGTTTCTTAATTAGCTAGCATTTAATTGCACGTGGACAAACTGAGAGCCATACTACAGCTTGAGGCTTACAAGCGGCGAGTTAAATTAGGCCTCGGGCAAAACGACCTTAAGCGGTCGGTCGTAAAATAATCACTCTTTCGAGGAGTCTATTCGTCTGAATTGCTATGTATTTAAAAAGCACAGCGTACAAGCTGACAAGTGATATGCCTTGCGTATTTCATGCTGTATGTGTTCGTCAGCCAGCAGAAGCCATAGGAGCAAATGAAGTGTTAATATGTTTTTCTCTCGTTTGCTAATTAGCGTGATGAGGCAGCCAACTTCTCTTACGCTGTTGAAATCTTGTGTATAGTAATATGTTTTCCCTTTTTGGGGAGAGGGGGAGGGGGGGGGGGGGAGAGGAGAGGAAAAGGTTGAAATCGAAAAGAAATACTAGAGAATTGTTGTTGTTAATCGCTATGAATAGAGAATGAACAAGTGAGAGATGGTGGCTGTGTTAGTCTCTGTTAATTTGCGTTTGCGTTGAAATTTGTCGTTTCAGTTGTGCAATTAGGGTATTATGCCGCTATGCGTTAAGCACAACGAGAACAGTTAGTGTTAGCTTGCTTGAACTAGAAGGCTGTTGGATGTACTGAAATGGGCATAAAAAGCGAGCCGATGATTTGGGCGCTAGAGTTTGCCCAATTAGGCTCTTTGAAGGGTATTTTCGAGAGTTTCTCGCCTTTCGCGCTTCGTTCCTATTTATTCAATGCGCTGCGCATCAATTTCAACGCTATCACGTTTGCTACTTCGTTGATCCCCCGACTTCTCATGCGTTATCGCTCTTGAAAGCCATACATAGCCGACTGAGATAAACAAATTGACTACGCAAGCGGATTATAGAGAAGGTGGTGTGTCATTAACCACCTCATTCCTATATTCATTACGAACTAGGTTGTCTGAGTGGAACTTTTTGACAGTATACGCATGGAAGTCATTGGTTTTTTTCTACTAATTCTGTGTTTTACTCATCTTCACTAAAGGCTTCCAGCTTTCTAAAGCCTTCATCGACTCGAGGAAAACCTTATCGAAAGCGTTTAAATTTCACTAATTGTTGCCATATTCTTTGGGTGTTCGTTCGCTTCTGAAGTCTATCGTTCGAAAATATTGGTGATATTTATTTTGAAGTAATCTTTTGTTCGATTTTCTTCCAGCATAATAAACTTTGCCTTAGAAATGAATATAATGCGCAACAAATTGATCGTTCGTTGTGGATCATATCCACTGAGCGAGAAAAAAAATTTGGTCGGACGCTTCCGAATGCGAATTGCTTATGACGAACGAACGCTCTCAATAGTTGCTAAACATTCATGTACCATAAAAAAAATTGCAACGAACTTTCTGACTATTAGTATCGATCACTGCTGTTTCCTGTAATGTTCTCTCGAGCACCTTCGTACAGCACCTCGAGCACATCATTCGGCACATCTTCAGAGATTTTGATATAGTTTTTTTTTGTTGCTGTTGTTGTTGTTGAGAGACATACGGTTGACCAAGATCAAAAGGAGGCTTCGAGAAATGCATGCTGTGTTGATGTAATTAATGCCCTTATTCAACCTCATGTATAATGAATGACGTCAGTTGCGATAAGATACCGTCAAGTAGCCACAGATTTTAATACCACAGGAAAACAGCTTGCAATATTGCATTTTGGAAAGGATGGCTTCATTTCCGCTAACGTATCATATCTACTCTTTCACCAAGAGGTCGCAAAGTGGGAGCTTCCTTGCAGTATTACTTTTGAAAACTCCCAATACTTTGTATGACATATTTTCAGTTATTTTTATGTGTATGTCGTCGTGTCAGAATGTATTCATGCGACAGAGAAAACGAGTTTAATGGTGCGATACCCTTATTTCTCGAAGTGTCTGAGAGCAGATGTTGCTGAAATAATCCAGCTGTCGTTTTGAGCACCAGAATGACATCAGCTAACCGTTGTCTTTCGCTGCTCACTTTGAAAACCTATTGATATTATCCACAGTCAATTCCTTTCATCTTCCTCTTCCACTTGGATCTTGTACTGAACATATTTATGCCAGGCTTGTTTTTTTCTTAGATGCGAAAGATTGAATAATACAGCTCGACGGCCACATATCGGTTTGAGCCGTAAAATTTTCAACTTCTTTTCTTGGCTCATATGGTGTAGTTGGAGAGAATCTTGGCCGAAAATTGGTCAAATTGGCCAAAAATTCAATATCTACTTCTTTCTTTATGGCTTTTTTCAATGTTTGAAAAATACATCGACAATTCTAAGATTGCTTTCCAAGCTGGCTGATTTATTACCGTTATTTGGCTGACCTACCGTCCTTTTTCAGGTCGCTTGACATAATCAGCAGCCTATATCACCTGCATTCATGAACGGCACCCTTCACAACCACGTCTAAGTTTGCCGATGCTTCTGTGGTTAGGTTCTGAGCTGAGGTCGCTAAGAAAGTTATCTAAAGGAAAGTAATTAGGCGGGGAGGGGGGAGGGGGGGGGGGGG
>JAARMF010001528.1:19784-40665 GCA_022844705.1 Toxascaris leonina
ACTCGTTCTATACCACTAATGCGGTTACCAAATTCTGTCGCCTGATATACGGTTTTCTCGAAAGAGACGATCAAGACAAAATTATGAAAGCAATGCCGCAGAAAAATCGTGCACGATCTTCTCGCTGGATCTTGTTTAATCACAATGTCAGAACATTGTTCATCGCATCGCACCTGAGAGTGTTCGTGTAGATATTCAGAGAAAAAATTCACGAGGTTACGTTTGTTCTTATATGAAATAATATGTGACCATGAAGTGGACCACCACCTTGCCGCGCTAAAGTCAAAACTAGGCAAATATTGCTTATTGAATTCAGGAGTTTTAGTGAACAGTGCATATTCAAATAGAACATTCCAGACAGTTCAGGTAGCTCAATTGTGCGAGATTTTATCGACATCGAGACAGATGTAAGCAGTAACGAAGAACGTCACTTGAAATTTTCCACGCTGCACTGCACTATATTTATATGAAGTGAATTTTACTCCTTTATGGTTCATTCTACGTTTTTCCTGTGACGTATGACTATAATTGTTGAATATAACTTGCGGCAGATTGTTTAAGCCCATAAATGAGCAAATATTGTCGAATATACCACCTTTCGCTTATTCATCTCATTTATAGAAGGTGCGATTAATATGTTTTATGCACCTGTTAGTCACAACGCATGCACCTGTTAGTCACAATGCCGCATGGAACAGAGGAGGGAATATTCATTTTATTATTTACTAGTTTTAGGAACCATAGTTGAGGTGTTTAAGGGCTTCATCAATCCATGTGCAGATATTACCGGTTGCACTTCATCATCGTGTCATCTACTCCTATATAATTAGCCACATAGTTAAAGTTTGTTGTGGTGTTCCATGTTTCGTCGAGAGATCATCATGATCCGTTTATGTTGAGATCTTTGAAAGGGTTTTCAATTTTTTGGCATCATTGTTGGCATCTATGCGAGAGGCTAGAATACTTGTTATTTGCAATTTTCTCATAGTTACCTCGTGAGCCTCCTGCCTTTTTGCCCATGCTGCCATTCAGGCCATCCGAGAGTAGGATATTAGACTATTCTAGAGAGAAAATTACATATGCTCATTCCACTTTTACATTTTCGAACAAAAATCTTTCCTCGGTGGGATTCTTAACAAGCAGCGGCATTGTAAGCTTATCAGTGAAGATTTTTAAGCTTTGTTTTTGCCGTTGGTTCACCTTTCTTTCTGTTGGAATTTTTTTGGAACATATAAAAGTGGTTACATATCTCCGCCTAACAAGCAAAGAGACTAGGGTTCCACTCCCGGCTAGTTTCGCAGCGGATCAGCCAGAACGTTGACTACCAGGCATTCTGAAAAACCTGCTCACAACAATCATATATGGACGCGATTGTTAGCTGCATCGGTGAAAGAATCGTTGGAACTATAGTTGCCTTTGCGTCTTTATATCATTGTAGGAAAAGTAGCTAAACGCTTGAATTTGATCTGCATCAAGTTAGAGCTGTTAGAAGATATTGCACTTATAATCTTCTCACTCTTCACTTAATCGATCATTTCCCGCAAAAGAGTTCCTTACAAGTATTGCTAATGCCAATGAAAATTGCTTCCAAAGTTTTCTTTCGTAAGCTTAATGAATTGAAAAAGATGTTTTGTGAGATCTTTCGAACAGCTTTTCATTAGTATCGTTGGTGATTCCATAGAGCTTTTGTCACTCATTAGGAATCAACCTTTACTGGTGGTTATCCTCCATAATCTTGATCGGTTTTACTTTTTCCGAAATTAAACAATATATTTTTAAACTATATGAATTAAGCTAGTGAAAGCTTTTTCTTTATAGTAGGGGTGCCATATCGCTTTTCATTGTGGCATATATGCTTTTCTTTTCACAATTATTGACAGAATACGTGAACATCAACTTTCTCAATATCTTCCTAAAGGTCTCCTACACGATCGAATAATTATTTCTTTCATTCGATCATTTGTAAGCGTATATAATTGATAATAGAATGAGAGTTATTTAAGTTTTTGCCAATAGGCATATTTTTGTCGAATCAGCCAAAGTAAAGATTATTTGAGAATAAGGAAGCTTCAACGTGGAAATTGGGAAAAAACGTTTAAGCAATCATGAGGGGATAATAGGAACGCTCAGAACAGAGAAAAACAATGAACATTTTCTACCACCTGGCCTCATAGTCAGAAAGAAGTGTGAGCGACTTATTGTATCAGCTAAACTGATTGAACGCTGATCGACGATGCTGGCGGGATGGTAAAATTCAGGGCAAAAAGTTACAGATAAAAGAGGGGGAGCGGGGGGAGGGGGGAAGAGGAAAGAGGGTAGAATATATTGATGGTTTTAGCAAGTGAGCCGTCTCCGCAAGTAAATTGGGAATCATTTAAAAATGCTTTGTTTGCGACTTGTTTTGCGATGAATCTGCAATTTTGTAGAGGCTTTCTAAAAGTGATAGCGCTGAGTATCGTCCACTGTGAATCACTGTAGGAGTGCATATCCCGAACGATAGAAATATACCGCTCGAAACTCAGAGGTTCTGAAGTACTTACACGTTATTGTGCGTAGTGCTCATCCCTCCGAACCCATTGAATGATAGGATGATGCCGATATGCGCACAAAACTTAACAGAGAGTATTTCGCATGTGCGCGATGGGTTCAGCGATGGTTGGGGAGTGGAGGTGGGGGTGTGGGTGGGAGGAGGCACACTGGAAGTAGGACTTGCTAGGCATAGAAAAGAAGTTGGTTGGCTGATTAATTCCTGCGAATTTATTATACGACTGATTTCGTACAATAACGCCGAACGGCTTCAAAATCTCGGAGCCATGGTCAGTATGTTTTCAGCGTCTATAGCAGAAATTGTGATACATCTAATGCGATCCATAAAGGGTTTCATATAGTGCTAGTGACTTTAGAAGGCTTCTATGAAATGCCCTACTCGCTGATCAATTTAATCACTTACAATGAGAGCGATATACATCTATCACATCTTGTGAGATAAGTTGTGTGTATACTAATTACTAATATCTGAATCAGTGAATTGTTGATCGTGTTATTGAAGCGCTAGATGAGGTAAGGAAAAACGTGTTTAGAAGCAATGTGGGTAAGAGTGTGAACTATTTCAGCTAAGAACTTATCGATAAATCACATAATAGAAGGCAGAACGATGAGGCATTTTCCAGCGAATAAGAAATGAACATAAATTCGACCGACTGTTTTATATATTATCATGATTGTTGTGACCTTTTGCAATTTTCTAGATTGAAGCAATATGAGAATGTTATGAGTGAGAGAACATTGATAAGAGTTTTGATATTATGAGCAGCGGTACAGCGATATTGATATTGTTAACTATGGCAATATGGTGAACAATAATAATATAGAATAGGGCCAATGCGAGAATACTAATATCAGAGATTGACGAAGGAAAGCATTTGGAAAGAAGAGAACACCCGAACGCGAACAACGTTAATTTCAATTATTATTCTATCGTCTAAGAAGCGTCCACTTGCGCATTATGCAAAGCGATGTGAATGGTCTGTTGTGGATGATCCGATTGGAGGATGATTTGGAGGATGTTGCGATGCATCTGAGGGCGATGATGACAACGATCTATTTGAAAGATGATATAACCATCCGATAATCTGAGGCAGATTTATTGTGGAGCAGAACCAAAACATTTCTTCATTCATGTAACAAATATGCAAATTAGTGTCATCCGTGAGCAGAGTAAGCCTCTTTAATCGGCTGGGCGGGTATTAGTGCATATTCTCGTTTCAGAAGACCTAATTGTCTTGGCGACAAAGGTATCCTCCTTTTCAATGTAATCTCGTTTTCGTAAAATCCCTTCGCAATATGCAGGCTTTCACAACCATTAAGCAAGCGCCACCTTCGAAGCGCATTTGTAAACAGACATGGCAGCTGGATAGTGCTTGCGGAGTGGCGATCGTAATCGGATGCACTTCTTGAGTCACAGAAAAGGTGTTTGTTCGCCAAATCGCTCACTCGAATAAGTGCAAATAAGTGCTCATTGAGTACAAAAAAATTTGCAATCCCCTCATTTCTTTGGTGCCAAAGGAGTGACATTTCTTGCTTGAAGAAAAAAATAGGGCATAATAATTTAGGTAAAATGAGAGCACGCAATGGTTACTAGGATGATCGCGAATCAACACATCGGAGACAATGATCTCTTTGTGAAGAAAGCCAGATCAAGAGTAATATTTTGTCTAGTTAAGAAAAAACTCACGATCTTTGAAATCATTCGATATATCGTTAGTATGGTTTGACGACCCACAGTAATCATATGTTAGCAGCTGAAAATCACTCAATGATGGCCTCCGCTAAAGGCATCCTAACGTACCAGTACGGTGAGGATGGGAGACCATAGTTATGACCATATCCGAATGAACATTGTTGTGAGTAAGCATCGTAAATAGTTATGGGATTTACGAGCATTTCCCAAACGTACGGATCAACACCAGAGTTCTTAACGGCATCCACTGATTGTAGAATAAGCACAGCGCTTTTAGGTTTTCCTTGTAAAAATGACATTACCACCTCCACTTTCAGCAGTCCTATCATATCGGAATACGAAATGACATTACCACCTCCACTTTCAGCAGTCCTATCATATCGGAATACGATGTTTTCTTAGCGTAGGTGATAGACTGTATCTATTTGAAATTCCGCTGTCCACATCTTAGCCAAGGAAATATTGGCATCGTATAAAGGCGTTGGGAACTGAACATCATCTAGAAGATATTTTTTTTTTCAAGAACCGGGCTACTTTTTGTAGCTCAGAAGCATTTTATTGACACATTTGCTCACCCCGAGCTTTCACATGATTTCAGTAAAAATAAATCAATAAGGGCTGATACGTTTCATCAGGAGGTTTACGGGCATCGAAAACCATCATTCTGCGTTACTCTTGACTTGGAAAAGATCCCGCTTTCGAGAAATTTGCAACCGTACATACGACCTCTCCTTGTGCAGCAATTCTCTGGAATAAAACTTGAGAACTGTCGATGCGAGGATATCCAGTATTGCTAGCAATGTATGTTTTTCTGTAGCAAGGGGGGGGGGGGGGGGGGGGGGATAAAAGNTGTGCGTGGCGAGAATCGCTTACATTATTCTTTCTTCTGATTATCGACGAAAATTTTGTAAAGAATGCTTTCCAATGTGGCACTTGTTTGCACGTCATGTGACTGCCACGACAGTATGATGGGTGCGAACATCTCCACTTGCTCAGAAAATTTTTTTAACCTGAGATTTGTCGCTATTTTTAGATACATTTTACACGATAAGCGGGTGGATTTCGGTGAAGTTCCCAAAATTTTCTAAGTTTTTAAGAGATGATGTCACATTAGATAGGTGTTTTTTTTTGCAATTTGAGGGAAAAAATATTTGGGAATTTAGCTTCTCGTGGAGCCGATAGTCGAAAATTGATGTACGCTTGATGTCGGCGGATAAAATATCACGATGATTCAAGTGTGACACAACTATTTACTTGCAAGTATAGGAAGCCGGCATGAGAGATGTGCCATTGTCACATATATGCATAAATCATAAGCCACATTGCTCGTCTAAACATCAAGAAGTGTTCCGACAACTACTCATTCATAATGGCTTTGCCATTTCCTAGTTCTAGCTAATGTCGCCTCTTAAGCTCATTTATTCGACGTAAATCATTCGATTCAATATGCTATGGGTTTCTATTCATGTTCGCGCCTCTCTCTATTACTGAACAGTTCTTGCAATGCAACATTTTAAGACTTCGTCTGCCTTGTTTACTTCTCTTCTTTCTCGCGTCGAATACTTTGAAAAGAATTGAAAAGTTCATAATTTATGAACAAACAATGAATGATTTGCGATAGCGCCTTCACGTTTTAGCAGAGCGGTCACATACATCTTTAATTTGCAAAACTGGCTGCCGCATTTTCCGATCAACTATTTGCAAAACATGCAAAAGTTTTTTTTTATTTGAGCTCATGTAGGGCATCTATGAACCATTTCAGAGTTGATGGGTCAACTTGAAAGCTAACAGAATGGCTGTATAGTCTAACTGATAGACACACACGAACGTCTAATGCGGACGAAAGCAGACTTGATATCGCCATGAGGCTTTTGTTAATGCGAATTTTCGGTGACGCTTTAAAAGAGTTTTTCAACATCAAGGATCTCCTAGGATATCCTGAAGAATCGCCACCAGACTTCTAGGATTTTTGAACGAGCAGATTTGCTCTGACCTCCTTTTTCTGTTTTTCATCGATTCTTAACTCTAAGGAGCATCGCTTCACGCAACGCCTATCTGAGCTGATCGGCTTTGTCATAAGTGCTGACTTCATGCATAGCATATTTCTTATTTTTTTAAATGCTTCTTTTTTCTCGTGCACTCTTCGTCTCTACTCTCATGGTATGCGAAGCAATGTTTGCCTATTGCGTTTACCTTGATGGGCATCCACCATCATATAGTGAATCGGAAAGTGATGCTCGCTGCAGGATTCCGTCACTCACCCTTCGATACTGCGGTTAGGTAACCGGTGAGTTAACTCTTCACGTCGTTCAGGAAAATGACCATGAAAGGATATACGGATGAGTGTATCAGCTTAGGTGAGCTTCCTTTTATTGATTGTCGCGGCATTAATTTTCTCGTCCATCCATTGCCGTCCATAAAACGATTAACACAATTTATGTGCGGTGCAGCTCCGCCTCGCAACGAAAAGCTCTTGAATTCCCATGTCGATCCTTTCTACTGCACTGCTTCTCCTCGTTCTATTCACTAGTAGGTATGAGATCATGAGGAAGAGAGGGCAGGAGGCACATGATCTAAATTTTTTGATGTTGGCTTTTTCATGGCCTTTAATTCCCAATAGTCTTTTTCGGAGGGAAACCAGATAATTTTCATAAGTTCATCAGATGCTTGATTTCCGAGCACTTTGTTCTTGCAAGAACGGTAGCTCTTGCAGGTGCAATTTCGCTCAATAATGGACACACAACGTTCTGCTGAACACATATGTCGATTTTCTATCTCATAAACAATCTTGAATTTCAAATGTGAATCTCAAAAAAAGGCAGGACATGCATCTTTCCACATTAGTATGCTTCCTTACATTAGCTTCCTTGCTTTTTTGAAAATGATGGCATACGTTCACCTAGAAGATCGCTTGAAACCTCACGGGCTGTAGCGAACATGAAAATCTCCTCAGTTTGATTAGAAATTAACACCAAAAATTGATCTATGTGACACGTCATAAGCTGCACCCAATTATATATGAGGCATATGGAGGTAGCATCATCGTTGAAACGAGTGAATAAGCTGTAGTCTAGAGGAAAGTCTAGAGGAAGTTTCTGAAAATGCTATGACTTGATAAGGAGGGTTTGATAAGTGCAATCAAGCAGCTAAGCGCTTTTGGTATTTATAATGATAAGTTGATAGCTTTTTGTCCACTTCGATCAATTTTCAAACGAAAATTGGGTTGTTTAAGTCTGAATAAGGCATGGATCAAGAAGTCTACGTACGATATTGGCGGCATTCAATGAGGTATTCAGTTTTCATGACATTAATGTGATGCTTCAAATCGATCACAGATGGGTTTCACATTATTGCCAACGTGATGCCTCACCAATAGAGAGAATCAAATGCGCATGCGGATTCTACTCGAAACTCACCGATCTTTCAGAATAACTAATTGCAGTCATCCGGCCTCTTTATGGACACCAGCCACTTCTTTTTTTTCTTCGTTACAATGACATCTTTCTAGTCACCTGCAATGATTTTCGCCCGAAATAATCAAATATTGTATACTGTCACACAAGTTTGATAACATATCTAATGTTAAGCTAACATTAAAATTCCACCGTCCTTAGAGTTTGAATTGCTTAAGCATTCTAAAACAGCTAAATACTATGAGTGTAGCAGTTGTTAGCAATCCAGCCGCCACTTATCAACACCACTGACCTTATGTACGTTAGGAAGAAGTGACATATCACACTGTGAACTATATTTGGCAGCAAAAAGGAATACTGCAATGATGATCTCTTAGACTGTTGTATACATCGGGCTAGCATCATGTCTTCTTTCGTTAAACTGCGACCATTTTTTCCCAAGCCATACACACCTCGATTTCCTCCATGCTATAAAAGAATACCACAAGAAGTGGAAAAGTGTGAGGACTGATGGTGTGGTGCTGTGAGGTGAACGACAACATAGAGTTGAAGGGTAGTGGCTATGATCTTACTAGAGCATCATTAGGGCTAAACTACCTGATTTGCACCTTCATTAACATGTGAACAAGCAAGACTCGGAAGAGTTGCTATTCGATGGGCAGAAAAACACTGAAAGCAGAATTGCCAGCTAACAGGACTGATGCTAATGGGA
Organism: Toxascaris leonina; assembly: GCA_022844705.1. Taxonomy (NCBI): domain Eukaryota; kingdom Metazoa; phylum Nematoda; class Chromadorea; order Rhabditida; family Ascarididae; genus Toxascaris; species Toxascaris leonina. The sequence continues at coordinate 28,150 of JAARMF010001528.1, forward strand.
GGATGATCCTCGACACCTGTTGTCTCCATTTCCATGAGCATTTGAGTGAAAGCCCTAATTCTGCAGAAGTGCTTAGTATCTGTTTTATATAACAGCAAAGGATTTGATGCGATGGATTGCTATGGAGATTGGGTCATCTCTTGTAGATCTAGGTCTTGAAACACTGCTCTGCCTTTGCTCTGGAGGCAGAATATTTATGGAAGAGGAGCTCCGCTTTTCCCCGACTCATGACCTCTCTTTTATCCTTCAAAATAGATGCTCATAAACTTCCATTCGCAATGTCTATTCCTTAACATAGTCGATTTGTTGCATCACTGCTGACATATTGTTTTCATTCAGACTGCAAAGTTTGTGTTCATTAACACTAAACATAGCTGCCTACAGCTATCGGAATAATAGCATTTTTTGGCGATTTGTAACGGAATGACGAATAATGACGCGAAGACTAACTGCTTGGTAGAACTTGAAAAAAAAAGAAATGTTATTCTGATAAAAAAGCTGTTAAGGAGATAATCTAGAAAAACTAACAACTCATTTCTATGCTGAATTATCATCAATGACTTTATTCAGCAAAAAAAAAAGAAAAATCAATAAAGCGTTGATCAAAATCGTCAACGTTAGCGCAATTTCGTTTGTAATCCACAATGATTACGCTACAATGTCTGTTCATCTTATGACTTATTAGTGCGCTAGGCTCTATATCAAACAGCTTACGTTTGTAGAGCCGTATATTATGCGAAAAAAGTGCTTCGAATATTTTATTCCTAATTATGATGAGTTGCCTATATGATGATTTTTGCTCCGCCATATCTTCTTAGTATGAATATTTTTGAGGGTTGGCACAAGTGAGATATATGAGGAAAATTAACTTGATGAGACCATTGAAGCGTTAGACCAACTCACAATACGGCTTTGTATCTTTCTAGTTTTTTGCTTGAGATGTATGGAAAACATTCCATATAGATGTCTAGAAGAGAGGAAGTCGTTGGACATGCACGTATCGAAATCTTACCTGTTCATTTCTAGGTTTTGAAGGTTTTTTATTTTTATTTTCTAAAATCAACTTATTCATCACGACAATAATTTTTCGATGAAGATATTATGAGTGTTCCATATTTTCACGAATAGATAATTGATAGTGAGTAGCGATTGTAAAGTTTCCTAAAGTGATTTTTAGATCGAATGGATGAGTGAAGGATTTGTCAGTTGTTCGACGCATCCATCAAATCCCTAATATTCGTCTCAAAATCCATTCGTTTTCATCGCCGTCACCGGATGTGAGGTTGTGTGAGCCTCGCTTGCTAGCAAATTGCTTGAAAGCAGCTGCTTTCTGTGGCGATTGACGAATAACCACTATATTTCGATTGGAAATGTGTTTTTATACGCCGTTAGGATGCACTCCTTCAACGTTCCCCTCGCTTTGCCTATTAATTCCTTCTCATTTAGGTTTTCTCCTCCTTTTATTTCTTTTCATGAAAGTTCACCTTCGTTTCAATTAGTGTCACCTTCATCTTTTCATCACTGCTTGAGATTTGTTGGGCGTAAATCGAAGGAAATTAGGAGTTTTTTGATTATCACTTCTTCCATAAAGTTATAATCACATGTTCATATGGATTTCTGGCAACCTTTATTCGCCAACTTGGCCACTCCATTCTTGCCGAATGAGAAAGCATTGTTCACTTAACCGCTTAGCTGATAGTCAACTTACGTATGAACAGTTCAACAATGGTGACTGATACCCAAACGAACGACGTCGTTAGCATCATACAGGTGACAGCGTCAGAGCTTGTAGTAAATCAAGATTGTAATAAGCGTGTTATGCGCTAGTTACCATTCGAAAAAAAGCCTGATTTCTTCCGTATAATATGAAGGCTTGCATTAATAAATGTGTTGTTATCTGTAATCTCATCGACGCATCTATTTCATCTTTTAATTCAGCATCATGATTCTTGTTTGCCATGACTTCAAGATTTCGCGATCGTTTTGCAGCTATGATCCTTGCCAACAGTGCGATCAATCCATGTAGTGTTAGCAGCTTTGATTGGCCGATTTAGTTTCTAGAAGACGTTTTGGATGAAGCAGTTGTCAAAGTTCTATTCTTCATTTATTCTCCTTTCACTGTTTTTGAGAACCACACCAAATTGCTGAAAAGCGGTGCTTTTTGATCATAAACCGGATTTAGCTGTAAGTACATCCATCTTCGTGCGCTGCATCTCGTATCTGATAGCCATGTACGCCAAGCTATCAAGACTTTTATGCAAAGATTTCATGCCAAAAAAATAAGCTTCTTTTCTTATAATAACTGCTTTCTCTAATGCTTAATTAAGATGATGCTCTTCAATGTTGATATTTATAAAGTTGTTAGCAGTTGTGCGTTACTGTTGCTGAAAAAATTCGCCTTCTACAAGTATTGTTATTGCTATAGGCAAGCATTCATTTCTTTATGGGGTTGTTGATGCTGCTCGATGCCTCGAAATCATTCAGCGATGTCTTTGCGAGTGTTTTAGCTCAAATTATTACCACGGGACTTAACTTTTAGTAGTCTTTTTGCTTGAAGTAAATATTTCTCCTAACATTTAGGAGCAAATTTCTGCCTCTTTTAGAGCGTCAATTCACTCATCGTATATGCACACCTTTGAAGAGACTAGATCGGTCTTTCCTAATATCCCTTATAACCCTTATAGACCTTTTGCAAATTATTGGCCATATTTGTGATTTTACTCTTTCTCACATGCGTAACACTTTGTTCGTTTATTATTTTAAGCGCATTTTTGCGCTTACCGATTTTGAATAAAGCTCGTAAAATACGTTCAACGCTTTTTAAAACACTATTTTTCTCGTTCAAAGGCATTTGCGCATTTGTAGAATATTATTAGGGAAATCGACATACAATATGTCATCTTGTATTACTACTTTTAGCAGCTAGCTTAATTTGTCGATAAATAATGCGAAGAAAAAAACTAGCGACTGCATTTTTATCAAACCGTTTGCTTTCAGAGTATTATCAGAGATTTTTTATTTTCTTCGTGACTCTAAATGACTTTTAAATGCCTATAGAATTCTTTTCAACTTTGAATATTCACCCGCTCACTCGAGCTCAATGAGGTCGTTGTCTAAGTTGTAGAAGAAAGTAGATTTGTTGAAGTGCAATATGAGCGTTATTAAGCTCATCTGAACAATAGTTCTAAGTCGAAAGCCACTTAGGTTGCAATTGCCAAATTCTTCGCATATTGTTTACAAAGTGCCGTTTTCGTATTTCGTGCCCATTTGCGTTCAAGAAGGGGACTGCCGACTTTTTTTCTAAACGAATGGCATTCATTTTTAAAACTAGTGCAGCGAGTTGAACATATATTCCAAGCGTATTGATTCGATTTAAGGGGAAATTCGAAACGAATTGAACCGATTAGCCATCCCGTCCTCTTTTAGCACTTTGTTTCAATGAATCGAGATGATTGTCGATGATCAAGGCCTCAATAGAATGCTTGCATAATGCAAGCTATAGTTTATTATGGCGCATCCATGAACTCTGGATACTTTTGATATTAGGCAAAAAATTCGCATTTCTCTTCTTTTATAGGCTATATGCACCTAACTATTCTCTCAATTAAGAAATTTCAATTGACTTATCAATAAAATTACTCATTTTTTGAAAAGATTAATGCTCTTGCAAAAATATTCGCTTTCTCCTGAATTGAATATTGCTATTTAGAGCTCATTAGAATATTTTTCAGCGGTTATTAAGTCATACAGCGCCTAATAGCGCATGTTAGAGATTTTAATTCATTCCATTTTTTCTTGATTTCTTCTTGTTCATTCGTTCAGTTGAGAATATATTTATGTAGGGTTGTTTCAAATTTCTTTTCGATTCCATCACTAGTCGAAGCAAATTTCATCTGCTCCATCGTTGTTGTTTTTTTCATTTTATTTCATTTTTACGTTCACTTTGATGCAAAACCGATTTATCCATTTTGAATGTGATTTACTAGGCTAACACAATAGTTATTTATTTATTCATATATTTATTCAAGGTAAGATTTGAAGGGAAGTATATACACGTGCATATATAATCGACATAGAAAGGTAATAAATTGAGAAGAAAAACTAGGGCACCCATGATAATCGTCAACAGGCTGACCAAAGAAAATTGAGGTGAAAAGCATAAAACAGGAAGAGCTAAACGATCATAACAAGACAAGAGTCTAAGTAATGGATAAAGCTGAAATGAAGGATTTACCACAGAATAGAAATCGGGACAATATGGGGACAAAGTCGGTTCACCCACTTTTCATGGCATTCACATTGACGGTTTTTTTAGGGAGGGTATATTGTGTGCCTACAACATGGTAACGAGAGCATTTCAATTGGTTATCGTAAAAATTTTCCTAGGAAATATTCATATCAACGCCGTTCTTACTCAACGACGCTGTCAACAGATGGCGGAGAGTGGTAAAGCAGAAACTTGCATGTTAAAGGAGCGGAAACAACAAGCAAGAAGGGTCATAGTGCATAGGAGAGAATGTCGTTGTCGTCAGTAGAATGCCTGCGTGAAGTGAGCTATAGTTTACTATGGCGCATCCATGACTTCTAGATGCATTCGATATCAGACAAAAAGTTCTGTCAGAATATCCTCACGAAAACACCCCTATTATAGTCCTCTCTGAAGCACTTGAAAAGAATTCTTCAAATATGCCAAATTTTGAAAGCCGTTCATGACCGGGTCACTTCCTCCCTCATTATTTGTGTCACGTATTTAACGACGACATTTCATTCCTCCGCTCAATAACCTTTTTTTCCGCTCAGAGAGCTTCTGTAAATTTCTGACAAATTTCATACACTACGAGTGGGAGCCCTCCGAACATTTTGTGGAGTTGAGTCTCTCAAGCTCCAGATCAAGCGATAGCAATCGTCCTTTGACTGTCATCCGTTGAAAATGCTCTTTATGGCTAATAAACCGAAGAAAAAAATTAATTGCACAATTCTGAGCTTCGAAAAATTAATTGCCGACGGCACAATCGGTAGCAGCAGATGGCGATGCACGCCAGAAGAATTAGCTTATACTCGCTTATACTCGCTCGGGTACTCGCTTTCGCAATCCCGCTTTTAAATGCTATGAATAAAAGACTGTGTGTAAAAATCCATCCATTGCATTTAAGTTGTTATTGTCGTTTAGTTGGAATGAAGAGTTGTTTTCTTACGCGATTGTGCGAATGTATATATGTGAAGCGTATTACAGCAACGTATCCAACCTTTACAAATGCACTCTCATATGTATATGTGTTTGCCTGATGGTTGTTCAACTGGTGGAACAATGAAGGGTCCACTATGGGATAACATCGATGCATATACCCTATAGGACGAAACCTCATAGTCCATCATAACGCTAAATGATGAACTTCGAAAACGTCCTTTACCATTTAAAGGTGTCAAAAATTCACCTGAATTTTGCATTGACGCGAACCTCATTTTACACGAGTCACCTTAAACAAGGGCTAACATCTTAGCAGGTGGTCATGTCAAGTGAAATATGATGACAATATGGTGCTAATTTTTCTAATTTTGCGCATAAACAATACATTCATGATACACTTCTCAAGTGCAAATTTCTTTAGCCTCATAATAATAGCAATGATTCGAAGAGATGCAATGAATCGTCAATTAATTAGATTCGCAGAGTGACCTAGCCTATGAAGAGCCATAGTACTTGCTATGCGCTGATATTGATAGACTCACACCGGCACACTATAATACATCATCAATATGATGCCGCAAAATTTCAGGCGGACGAATGAAATGAGTGTCTCGTTTATATGTGCCTTGAACTCTGAAATGAACTTCTAATTATTAAGGAGTTGTTTGTCTCGATTTCGAATAGCTCAGGAATGTTGTTTTATGTGTAGCTAAAATAGAGAATTTCGGATCTTGTCTTCATCGTGACTTGATTGCAACATTCGAACACACACTGATTTAAGGTTTCGTTTCATTGACTAGCAATGTAGACGCCATTTACGGTAGTATGTTAGAGAAAGAATTATGTCTATATGAGCAGGGACCAGATGAGGAGGTTGGAGAGAGATATGAAACGATTGACTTCATCATCGAGTTGAACCGTTTAGCATGAGCAACCAGGTGAGCAGCCTGCATATGTGAAACGTTTCGTCGCTCTCTATGGCCATCATGGCTGTAGCCGACCCGTCATTGGTGGAATCGACAAATACTGAAGCACATATTGAACAACTATAGCTTATTTCAGTTCTGCCCTATTTATTTTGGGACACATTCTGGCAAGGACGTTATGCTACTTAGCTGTCAGCAGTGGACAACGAAAATGGAGGAACGCAATGGAGCATGTTGGAGCGGCAATGCGCATGTTTATCCATTTGTGCTGTGCAACTGAAGGCAACTGGGTGCGTCGAGCTGTGGCGAAGAACGCATGCGAGCTCGACACGCCACGACCTGCACTAGCTGCACGCTTTTCTTTCGGACGCCGTTCTATATTGCTGCACTATATGTGCTACTTCTGACGCTAAGAACCACTAGAGTGATTGCTGTACGACAGGTGATCGAGCATTCATGCTGGCCGTTTCATTTAGTGCAAGATCTTGGAACTCGACCCGTAATTTACTTTTCCACACCATTCATTAGAATCTACTCTTCTTGGAGTGTTCATTCTGAGAAGGTGGTGAACTAAGCTCCTAATGTCGCCGATGTTAGACGACATAATCGAATTGCTTAGTTGTAGCTATCTCTACTCGAGCATACTTTGCCGCACTCATTCAACTCCTCAGGAGTCTCGCCACTCAATAATGATTGGCCTTTTTTCGCACATACTGTAGAAGGATGACAGATGCGGAAAAGATAATCCCATGCGAACGACAAGCATGCCCATGATGAATGCATGCAACATTACTGCTCCCTCATCTGTAGTGCTTATTCGAAACAGGTTCAATGGCATCCATCGAGATTTTTAAGCGCATAAAATGCAAAAGTAAAGCAAGAAATCCCAGTTGATACATGTAGATAAAGTAGTTAAAATATGGGGGTTCGGCAGTTGTTGCCTATTCAAAGTGCAGATGGGATGAGTTGCGAGAGAGGTTAAAAAGTGCCTCCATTTAATAAACTCTAAATTGTTGCAGGTGTTAGTGCGAGGTGATATTTTACTCGGTGGACTATTTCCAGTACATGAAGCAGGCCTTAACGGCTCTGAGTGTGGCCTTCTGAAAGCAGCTCAAGGTGTTCAGCGGCTTCAAGCGATGCTTTTCGCTCTTGAAGCTGTCAACGCTGACAATACTGTTTTGCCGGGCATCATGCTTGGCGCACAAATCCTTGATACCTGGTAAGTAATATTTATTTTTCTAAATCTATCCTTGCATTTCAGATGATCATTACTACACGTCGAATCTGACACGATACTGCTTGTCGAGTTTTTTCCCTCCCGTTGCTAGTGCGTTATGTTTCCTTCACATTTGTCCACTCATCTCAATCCAATTTTTACAACCTTTAACGATTTACATTTCAGGTCTCCCTCCCCCCCCCCCCTGCCAAAAAGTGGTTGTTGGGCACCATCTATATGTCATTCATACTGAATTGAGTTCCAAGCATTTTGGATGCGTGGTACCAGGGGACACTTCGTGCTTTCTTCCATTTATAGCAGCTGTTTCATGATCACCTGAAAGTTGGAAGCTTTTATGAGCGATTCTTTGATTACTGATAAGAGATCTTTTGAATTTGACATTACTCGTTCGATCACTCAAATAGTTATGTGGTTGTGCATGTATTTTGTTTTATCTGTGTTCCTGTTCGTATTTATGCATGGATGGGTGCATGTGTATTTACGTGTTGTGTATTTGTGCATGTATATATTTATGCGCTTTTACTTTGTTATTTATGGATGGGATTTAGCTTCAAATGTGCTTCAAAATTTTGAGACATAATCTTTTTGTGTGACATTCGACAAAGTTTAGCATACGCAATTATGAATATTACTAGTGCTATCGATCCATTAACACATTGCAACGTCCACATAATGCAATAAAAAATCAATGCACTTCTATGAAGATGAGTGAACATATGGGACCACCACTTATGGCGATTTCCGCAACGGCTTGCAATGCGCTTCGCAACTTTATTCTCTTATTGAGCACTTCTCATGTGAGCAATAAACAAAGCCAAACGCTTATTTATCACTTAGCCTCGGAGACAGCTATTACTGAATGTGGTTGTAAGCACGTGCTAGTGAACTGTTCATCAGGCTTGTGGAATAGTACTGTTATGATTATTGCGAAATAAATAAATCCACCTCATCAGCAATGAATCGACAGGAATAGTCTCTCAGATTGTCCACTCAAAGTCTTTTGGCCTCTCAGTCTCTTTCCGTCTTGAAGTACTACTTACACGTGACGCTATCTGCTTCATAAACACCCTCATTACAGATTAACAATTGAAGGACTTGCTGTTGAAGACGTTAAATGTACTGCATCTATGTGTAGTGTACTAAGGGCTTATCCGATCACCTGATGCTTAGATCTCCTTGCCTAATGCTCAGATCTCGTCAGCGAAAAAAAATTCTTCAGGAATCTCACACGGTGCAAATGTAGAGCTTCCAATATGTAAACTAGTGTTCTGATTTCACTATCGTTCCCCATAGGACTACTGCACCCTAACGGTTTCTGGTCTTCCGCGGTGGAGTTTCTGGAAATGAGTCATCCGGTCTACCGTCGGTTTCATCATCTCTATAAGAGAACTAAAGAACGCGAAGTCATTAAAAAAATGTGTAAAGAATTTTACCGTCATTCGCTTCTCTTGTCAAAATGTTGGCACCGTAACTCAAAGAAGCCGACACAGTTATCCCACCGATATCAGAGGATACAACACGATGTGTCACATTTTCCGCCTAACCCAGTAGCTACTTGAACTGCGTCGCGAATACAATATTCCGCTTTCAGTACCTTTTGTGACCTTTGAAAAGGCATTCGACAATATTTGGAACGTTAAAAGACCCAAGAATCCACTCTAGTTGAATCAAATTATTCAAGCAACGCTAACATAATTCCACTAGTATTGCAGCGATAACAATGGATTGCAAATTCCACTCTGCAAAGCAATCAAGCAAGGTGATACGATCTGTTTTCTAAGCTATTCTATGTTTACCTCGAAACAGTGATGTGAAAATTGGATCGGATAGAGAGTGCTACAGTTGATTGCGAGCAATTAAATCACTTGAGATTTGTCGATGATATTGTCCTCGTCGGTAGTTCAGCGAAAGAGCAGCAAAAATTGCTGGCAAAATTAGACAGAGAAAGCGCAAAAGAAGTCTGAAGGTCTCAACAAATAAAAAATCTGCCTTATGAAATCTGAAAGTTTGCCTTGCGATGGAATGAAATTTGGCGAAGAATTACGTAGAAGAAGTGGAAAGCTCTAGGTTTATTAGATATAGGAAATGAGGATGGACGGCGATCTAGAGAAGCAAATCTCCAGGAGACAAAAAGCCCCATGAGATAAATTCAAAGAAATATCTGATAGCCTAAAATCGATATCCTTAAGCGAGAATTAAAAGCGAAGTTATTCAATTCTGCACTCTTAAAAACAACGCCACACGGCAACGAAACGTCGGCGTTGACAGCAGCATAAAGGGAACGATTGCAAATAACAGAGCGAGCAATAGAGAGGTCGATGCTCGAAATATTGCTCCGCCATGGAGTGGAGAATGCTCGGAGTCGATGCTCGAAATCTCGCTCCGCTATGAAGTGAAGAATGCTCGGAGTCGATGCTCGAAATATTGCTCCGCTATGAAGTGAAGAATGAAGGCAAAGTGAAGATCAGTGATAAAAGAGGTAATGACTGAATATCGGAGAAATAAGCTATAATGGGCCAGTCATAATGCATGCATAAACGACAATATATGAAGTGCCAGAGCAATGAAGTGGTATTCAAGAGATCACGAAAGATTCGAAGAAAGACCGTCTCGCAGATGGGAAGATTTTCTCAAAAGAAATGGAGGTGTATGAAGAAAATTGCAGAAGATTATGAAATGATATCGTGCGAAATGTCGTTGCGGAGTTGTCTGCCGACGTATGGATAGCCGCTGCTTATCGACCCCTAAGGTAAGGAAAACTGCTGAAAAAAAAATGCTTCACTGAGTTACAGAACGTGAAGAAATTGCCTAAGGTAATATGTTAGAACGAGGAGCTATGATAAGACGCGTGGTGTCTAGGCGTTCTCAGAGAAACAATAACTCGTAACCAAAAATGATATCGAGATATCAGGGATACAATCAAGAAGCCCAACGGAGACCTATGGCTAGGCGAGCTCAACATTGCTATTTTATAGACGTGTTCACCTAAATGCGGTGGAAGGAATCGTCGCGCTTTGATGTAAATAGAAACAGTATTGGAGCTAGAAGGCACCAGTTCGTAGCAGAAATGGGGTCTTTCTTAACCACATCATTTCGATAACAAAATGGCTTGAGATATGCAAACATACAAACGTCGTGCGAAAAACGCGCCATATTAAACGGCTATATCACAACTGTCATGCAAGTACTCTGAAAGCTAACAGCCGACATGCGTGTGTGGAAAAAATTAACGAATTGAAGGAGCGAGTCATAAAAATTAAACGAGGAACAACCGTGCCAGAAATTGGATAGGAAGAAGGCTTGTCATTCTAATTCAGATGCGAAGAATGCATGCCACTGACGAAACGTTGTTCGGGGAAATTTTGAATTTGTAGGCCTCCAATGAGGACTGATTTCGTAACACAAGTGCTTGAATCGTTATGAAGACAGAATTGTTCTTGTTTTTCATCAAACAGTGCAAAAGAGAAGGTATGTGAGAGCCGAAATGTTGTGTTGTGTAAGCGAAACTAATACAAGCGAAACTTGCAAGCGCTGATTGAGCCAAGTGGTCATAGTGATGAGGCAAATGAGTTAAGTCCGTCGAATTGCAGGTATTATAAAACTTTTTTTAGCTTAAGCGCCTCCCTACAACCGAAGTGGGCTTCAAGAGGCTGAATGATCGACTAAACGAATGCTCAGTCGTCCAGAAATGGAAGCTCGGATTGTCAGATGCAGGGCTTGCAAAAAAGATATAATGGTGTTCATGATACTATGGTAAATAAGATACTATGGTATATATATATATATATATATATATATATATATATATATACTTACCATTTCGGATCACAAACGCCAACTGTGACAGTGCCGTTTTGCACCAGCTAAGAAGTCATTAAGCGACGATCCTCTGTCACTGATTATTTTTCTCGAATACTGAGATCTAATTTTAAATGGCAATTTTCTTGACTAAATATAGGAAACGGCTGTTTTGATTGAATGTGCGAAAGTCTTGAATGTCTTATACGCAAATCAAAATTCTTGCTGGAATGACTCCAAAGCTGAACTTCCTCTGTTTTCCGCGATGATGCATTACGGACCACGTCGAAATATAAATGCTTTACCACGAGGGATGTTGTGAATTCGACAGACATTATTTCCTTTTGGTTACGGCACAATCGGCTGAAAGCGAGCTCCCACCAGATTCCTTATTGCTCTCTCTCCGAGCCACATCACTCGACACTCTCATCAAGATAAGAGTGGTGAAGAAACTCATGACTCTCCAGCTGGGCAGAACTAGGGCGGATCGGCTCATGGGTAACCGCTAAGCAGGAGACGAGCCTAAGATTCAACCTACAAGCGACTCTCAACCTTCTCCTCAACGGAAGTTGAAGCGAAATGAAAGCGCAAATGAAGAGACAAGAGACGCAATGAATGCTTTGTTGATCAGTATGAAATAAAAAGAAGTGAATTAGACTTGAAATAAGTGAGGCGGTCGAATAAGCTGAATCCCCGAATCGGCACAATTGTGGTCACCTAGCTGCAAATCATGTGTGGTTTCTTCATCGATGGATCGTGTTCTCAGCTGGAATTCCGCCTCTGCGCTTCATATTTCTGTGTGGAAATTCGAGTCCTGGAACTTTTCGTCTGTATCCTTTGATTATTTCTCTCAACCCTTACTTGAATCCGCTGCCGTTTACACCAATTTTCTTCGCTTTTTTTCTCAAGCAATTCAATTTCAAAAAAAGTGTAGAGCTGTGAAGGACTTAATAATGTCCAAAAAGTGAACGAGCACACTTGAGGAGCTAGCACGGAGCATACCAATGCGCTTTATTGGCAATGTTTCATACATTGCCAATAAAAGAATATGTGAATTAACGGATTCATAATTTTAATCGATGTCACCACTGCAAAAATCCTCTTCGAAAGTCTCATTAATCAGTGACTTTGTCGATGTACAAACAGGAAATCGATGCACCGTAAAAGGCGTTCAAGTTTTTTCAAGCATCTTTAAACGTTTATAACTCTTCTCCAAATTGACAGGCCAATGTGAATAACTATGTGCGATATACTTGCACAATTTCGTCAAATAAGCTGATGTGATGCTCCATCTGAAAATGATAGCCTGGGAAACGCGTCTGCAAACGCCATATACACCTATCTATTGCACACGCATAAAGATACGC
>JAARMF010001529.1:686-28693 GCA_022844705.1 Toxascaris leonina
GCTGTTGGCAAAGGAACCGTTTTTATGGATTAAACGCTCAATATGTTAATAATGCTTTCATATCAAAAATGTGCCAAGCACTCATCTCCTGTAAGCGGTGATATAGTGGCTTACTCATAGGTGATATAGTTGCTTACTATCAAAATCGTTCCTCACAAGTTCTTTAAATATCATCGCATATTAGTTGAATTCCAGAAAAAGAGAACTCATTGAGAGTAACTGATTTCAGCTTTAAAAAATATTCACTTACATCGCACAAACATCCGGATCGAACGACGAGAAGACAATCCGGCGATCGCCTGCATATGTCAAAACGTCACTTAGAATGACATCAATATAGCTGTTATGCTCGAAATAGTTCTCGCATTCGTGCATGCCATTCTATAAGTTAATATGATAATTGCCTATTGAAATGAATTCATTTCATCGAGATCATTGTGCTAAATTCAAAGTACTCAAAGTGCAAATCATTCGCTTCACCTATTGATGAAATGAAATAGTGCAAAGAAAAATGAAGTGAACAAAATATAGAAGATCAAAAATCAAAGAAACAAAAGTGCACAAAATGAGACTCGAAACGACGAAATCATTCCCACTATACTAAATCATTATGAGAACAGCCAGTTTTTGTTAGACTTAAAGAAGATAGAGTATGAGTCATAAAGACAATGCTTTGGTAGGTAAACAATTTAAGCGTTGTTTATTTCTTTTCGAATAAAAGATTACCTCAGTCTAGCACAACAACAAGTGATTACCGATTGAGGAAATTCAACATTTGTTAGAGAGAGGCTCTCGGTTGGAGAGCAGCTGAGAAAATTGGGAAATAAACTTATCCCTTTTATTGAGCTTTATCAATTCTTTTAGTAGAGCTGATAGCGATTACATTTTGTCCTCAGTTTAGAATAAAAGCGGAAACCTTTTGCATCATTGGATATTTGACTTCGACGTTAAATCCGACGCTGGGATCAACTTGCTTTAGCGCATCAACCAACGTTGGGAACGGCATTCTTTCAGCACCTTCATCGGCACCCCCTGTCACCTTGATGATCCCTTCCTTCTTTATACCGTCGATAGCTTTATAATGATCCAGCTATAATCTTTCAACGTTCTTGTGACGCAGAGAAAAGATCTGTATCTATCGACCAGAAAGTTTTCATCGCTATATACAGCGGCTTTTCCACTCCTAGGCCATTCAATAGCTCGAACCCACAACGCCTCTTGTGAATGCTTTAAATTTTTATGGAGTGAGAGACGCAAGGAAGACTTGCTGCTTTTCTTTTAAGCCATTTTTATAAAAGCGAAACTTGTCCTTTATGTCAAACTAAGTCAGCTACGTCTTTGAGAACAATTAGCTAACTGCTGGAATGCGTATGGAAACAATAAGTACGCTCTACGCTTACAAAGGTTTTACTTCATACATTTAAAAAACAATTTCTATTAATGTTAAGTGAAGATGGAAAATTTAGATAGCCATCCTTTAGTCTTCGGTCGTCATCGTCACGAATCGCCAACTGTCAACCAGTTGGTAAAAAATATCGACTAAACGCCATTCTTTCGGCGATTATGAAGATAGTCAAGCCAGTTATTTCTTCCTCTCGTTCCCCTCTTCGTCCCCCTTCCGTTCACATCTCACTCATTTGACGTCTTATGGGAGTTTTCTAGAAACGTGAAAAAGTTTTTCTTCATTTTTTGCTGATCGTATTCTCCCGCTTGTCTTGCCGTATGCCGAAGGCCTCGTCTCTCTCCCTATGCGCAATTTCTTCGAAGATCACTGTCTAGGCATTTCATACTCCATTATAACCTCCTGATAATGCATGACAACAGTCGGCTATGCTCATCAGAGATGAATTTCGCAAAACTCATGGCATGATGCGGCACATTAAGTAAATCGCACAAGATTTAAATCGCTCGGCAAACCCTTGCAGGGACATTGACCACTCGACGGTGGCGTGTGCTTTCTCGAGTGATTGATTATTTTTGCATAGATAAGTCAGCAAATAAAAACTCGAAATAAGTGTATTTTAATGTGAATGATACTGCATAAAAATAATGCACACGAAGTGATTCGCTATTGTTTTAGCATCATATGTGATCGCCAGTGTTCGTACCTTTCTAGGTGTGTTGTTCATCTACTCTTCCCAAAGCTCTTTCCAAGACTCACCTAGCAAAAGAACTGAGCTGGAATTCAGCTAGCAAAAGCGGCTTAGCTGATCTCTGATTTAGTTGGTAGTAGCTAACAAAAAGCTTTAAAATGTATACGTTCGTCCCAGCCTACGATAGAAAATTCCCACGCCGTGTGTACTGCTTTGCGATAACTCGATGCAACGCGAAACCGCCTGCTTTCTCTTAATCGCGTGACCTATTGCAGGCTATACGAATAGAACGTCAAAAGGCGTGTCTTAGTCTCCTCTATTCCACGTTACGTCAATTGAGCGTCAAAAGACGTGTCCTAATCTCTATTCCACGTTACGTCAGCTGAACGTCAAAAAAGTGTCCTAATCCCTATTCCACGTTACGTTAGTTGAACGTCAAAAGACATGTCTTAGTCTCCTTTCCATGTTACGTCGGTTGGGCGTCAAAAGACGTACTTTAGTCCCTATCAAGCCCATCACGCTGTGCCCAAAAATAATCACGAATGACGCAATCATCTGCTTTACCTTATTAACCTTTTTGCGTCAACCATGACGGGGATGTAAACACTTCGTCATTTTCATGAATCAATGCTGAGACAAGGTCTAGCATACTACAGTAACAAAAGTACCCTTTTTTTGGAGAAATTACGTGAAAATATAGTTTTAGTTCATGAAACGTCACCAAAAAAACATACATGCAGCAATTGCAGTTGCTTCAGTTTCAGCTCTTTGACGGCTAGTTCATGGTAGTCGCTATTAGGATCGTTGTTAAGTGCGGCAAGATTCGACGACGATCGCTTGGCCACAGAAACCAGCACATGGAAATCATGGAAGATCACCGCAACCTGAATCAGTGGTCCATAAATATCTCGAAATGATACTCATACCGGTTGCACATCTAAATGCAGCCCACGCCTTTAGCAGCATCGAAAAAATAAGCTTAGCATTCACCTTCAGCAGCACCTGAAAAGCAGTCTTTGCACTATTCTGATGCTGCTTCAGATGAATGCCTAGATTTGAAATGCCTATCAATAAAAACACCGAAAAATAAGGGGACACACATTAAACGATTCGACTTGTTGGCTGTATTAAATAGTTAAACGATAGGAAGCAGAAATGTTTTCGTTGCAAGAAAAGAACTCCCGAAAGGCCATAGTAAAAATGAGGATGAAGTGTATGTGTTTTAATTTTGTGGAAATAACTTCAACAGGTCGGTGATTTTCAAGATGACATTCTTGCAGCTCATCGCCAACACCAAAGAAAGAACCGGCAGACAAGCTAAAATCGGGGAAAAAGCTGACGCGTAATGGTGGAACAGTGATACGAAAAGCAACGATACAAAATACAAAAGTTCCCCAAGCTCCTCCGAGATCATCCTATGTGGTACGTCGTTAATCGAAAATGAAGACTGCGGACCATGTTTAAATCTCTATGAAAGGTGGTATCGAGTTTATGAAGCGAAAAGTCTCTTCCCATTGTTTTTCACCTCTATCAAAAATATTTAATGCGCTTTTCAAGGATCTATTTTCAAATCCCTTTCACAAAATTTGGAGCAATTGGAGAGACGACAAATCTGACGATGTGAACAAAAATGTGCTGCGCGTTTAGAGGAATGGAGGCAGGCAGCCAAACCTTATCCTTAGTTAGCTGCACGTCAAATTCCACATAATCGGCCCCGTTTTTTGCAGCCGAGTTGAGCGAGTGGATAGTGTTCTCGCGGCCCGCAGCCATTCTAAATCGTCACCGAATCACCTTCTAAAGCAGTATTACATTCCACTACTCCCTAACCTCTTCTCGGTCAACCCATCCTACCAATAAATTTATTTCATCTCGCAACTTCATCCCCACTTCCCTCCAAATATCAGTAGAAAAATATCGCCTAGATAACTGATTTCCATAAACATCGGCATTTGAAATGTTTTTCCAATAGCGGTTTTACTGACTACTTTCCCTTAATTAGAAACAAATCTGAAAAAAAAAAAAACAGCAATGCATATGATCGCTCTCTGAAATCACCACTTCGTTGTGTCGTGAATGTGCGTAGATAAAAGAACATACACTATACTCGAAGTAATATGCGTTTATATATGGGACTTGAAGAAATATGTGGCGTTGGATCTATGGATGGCGATGAAAAGGATCCATGAATCAAAAAAAATCCCTCCACTTATCAATTTACAAAATTTGAATAAATAATTTCGGAACGAAATAGTGGTCACTTATGAGCGTTCGTTACCGCTCTTGTTCACGCTTTCTAGCACCGAAACGTCAATACGTGAGTGAGCTTCTCTTTGTATTGCTTCGCCGTTCCCCGATTCCCTGAAGTTCAGCAACACACGAAAAAGTCAACACAATATCCACCCCACCCACTTCATATCATATGAGAGTGCCAGTCGACAAATACCCTCAATCACTACCACTATATCGTCCATTGAGTATATCTCTAGAAGACCCTTATCTCTATCTTTATCGTCACAATCGAAGCATCTTCATATATTAGAAAAATTGACTAGCTTCCCATTTCCTTCTCGTAAATTTAAGTCACTGACAAAAAAGAAGCTATTGCTCAAAAACGCCTAAAGGGTCAAATAACGAGCAATTTTCGATCCTCTAGCTCATCGTACGGAAAGTCGAAAAAGGGTTCAAAAGTATAATTGACATGGAGTTCCGTCTTACTTCACTCAAATAACAGCCTTATATATATATGAGATTCGTTTCGTGTAATCTTCGTATGTAACACATTATGTGTGCCTTCGTTATCAAAAACGAAATGAATTATGTATAGTCCCCATCTGAACAAAACCCTAAATACTCTAAATCAAATGAATTTGTCCTATTGAGATATTCGGGAATTATGCCGATGCAAAGTTTTCCGCACTGTAAAATGACCTTTTACGAGAAAGTTACGCGAGACGAACGCTTGCCGACAACTAGTAGATTCGGTTTTGGTCACCGTCGACCGTGACTGCAGCCGCGTTCAGTAGCTTCCAGGCAGCAGAAGAGAGATGACTGAGATAAAAACGGGCAGATATGATGACCTTAGTAAAATGAAGCGAGAAATCTAACTTCGTATAGGAGTTGCCCATTCCTCTATGACCAACTTCGAGCGTTTGCCTCTTCTTCCAGTGTCTTCCGTAAGAAACCTTCATTGTCTGCGGAGGGTGTGGTTGTTGTAGAGAACGAATAAACAAATAGTCAACTGAAAGCGTCAATATTTACCCTTGTGCTGCATGATCAGATGAGGCTAGCAAACAGTGATTAGCAAATATAAGAAATACCAATACTTTTGAGGATCCCGCAATTAAACGTGAAGTTGAATTTCCACCACTCCACCATCCTCTCCTTCTCTTCGTTACCCTATTTTCCTGCCTAGTCCTCACTCCCAGGAAATATTACGACGGAATTAATGAAACAGTAAAAAAAAACAGAAGCAAAATTTACCCATTATTTGTCCGACTGGCCTGTTGCTTTTCGCCAATAGAGGCAGTGAGGCGATACCAAAAGTGCCCGGCATTGTGGATGGCAACGCATATGAGATAGCAAATCGCTCGCTGCTGTTGGGATCTTCACCATCCTCGGAGTGTACGAACAACTCTATACGGAAACCCTAAAAGAAGCAATTCTTTGTTAATGAAAATGGAAGTGTAATGGAATATAAAAGGTGGAATAAACAGAATTCAGACCGAATTCGCAATTGGTAAAGAACCAGGATAGTGCATAGAAAGGGGCTGAAGGCATACCACTGTTATAACAAGAACAGCAGCATATCACACTCACTATATACAATGCTGGTGTGGACTACGTGCTATACAGCTAAATACTTTCTTGTTGTGGATGAGTCTTCTAGCGTTGACTATAGGGACGTATTAGAGATAACAGACCATTGCATGTTGGATTAAAAAAACTAATGACGTGATAAAAAAAGTTTTAAAAAATATATCTTCTAGAGAGACTAAATGGATATCACGATTATAAAGAGAGATGCTATCCATGGATGACTAGAGCGGAGGGACGGATGACTGATATGATGCAATTACCAGCACGGGCGAAATACAGGTCGACTTAAACATGAAAAGAGTAGTGATGCATCAAAGAGAATGAATTGAGATGTATTTCACTTCCGACATTATTGTGGCATTATTATCAGACAATGAACAACTATTATGGGTGCTGTAAAAACTAGTGCAGACATGAAAACCGTTGTGGGAGATGTGCATACGCTGATTCGTTTCGAAATAACATAATGCTATATGCTTTCTCTCTGTTTCTCTTTCTGCATATTATTAAACCCGTTTGCTGTTGTCTTCAAAAATGAGTTACCAACGAAAGTAGGTATGACTGAGTCTACGATTAATCGGTGAACCATAGCTCTGAATCACGACTCAACGGTTCGAAACCGATATGATACAAACACTTCGACAACCGCAAAGGCATATATGAAAACATGGATAAGTCTTAATGCTTTATATATGGAAACCTCCAGACATATGAAGTTGAGTGCCGGTGGAGCTGAAAAAAAAGTGAAGACGGAAGAGCAAGGCATAACAGCAAAAAATGGGAAAAGCAAGTGACGACTAACAATAAACTCGACGGCAACCGATCGTGTCCTGAAGACGAAATAGTCTCTATCGACCCTAAAATGCTCGCCGGTTTCCAATTGACTGTGATATCGTGGATCATCCGACGAGAGAATCTGAAATTAAAACTTCACTGCGATAGCCATATAGAGGATTGTGCTACTTATGGGACCTTAAACATTGTAACAATAAACGTGAGATGAATTCTGGAGAAAAAAGACTGTTGATAGCTGCGATGAGTGGCTGATGTTTGGAAGTACTTCGGATTTTGCTTCTGTGCAATAGATTATCGTGAACAGCGTTGGAGCAGTGTTTTAGAAGAGAACTATTTCTTGACCTCATTCATTCAAAACGTGATTAAGATGCACTGATTGGTGATTCACGTGAATGCACCTGAGGTGTCGAGTCACATTCACAGCTGTTCGAAAACGGCTGATTCTTTCTGCGTGTGCACTTTTGCAAATTGGTGGTCAAAATTCATTTTATTTGAGTCTAGGCGTTTGACGAGAAAGAACTTTGACCTTCGGCTCAAAGAGCTTAGACCTCGAATAAAGAAAGGTATCAGCTCTGAGCCAACCAAAGCTGTATAGAGGCTATTCTACACGAAATCACGTTTGAGGTGTACTTACGGCAAGATAGGCGTCCGAGAAAGAAGGCAGATTTGTTGGAAGGAAACCCTCTTGGCTGTCGTCTACATCGTCGTCATCCGCACTACCTGCCTATAAGAAGTATCGATCTTCGCAATTTCGTTTTTTAGAAACACATCGGCAAAATCATAAAAATATTCAAAAATCCGGGAAAGCGTCGAACGATAAGAATCCAATGGAACACAAATGAGCAACAAACTGATGGCATAGCATGCACTGTGCACCTAGAGTGTATTCTATATTTCCTGTGCAGCGCTATAATACTAAAGCATTGTCGGTACTCATAACAGAGGTCAGCATTGAGCGGAGGAACTGCATAGCATGAAGCGATTCGCCGACATCTTTTCAGCTTGCCTAACCGAAGCCTAAATCACCACAAACAAGCGAAGCACAACGACATTCAAATTAAATAAGGTATCGCTTGATCGTTACTGATGTTTCATAGAGAGAGCATGCTCGCCACGCTGCGCCTCTTCTCATATCGTATTTGTAGACCTGAATCAGGGTGATGTCCTTATTTGGCCGAATATGCAGATGTGGCATAGCGCCGCAAGTCACGTTTCTATGCCGGTAGCCATAAACCGCTTAAGTAATACGCCGCGAATAAAAATGCGCCATTCAGTATCAACGGCAACCCACCAGTTAACATGGTACCGGTTTCATAGCCTTTGAACTTTGCTAAAGAAAGAACCCAGCCAGAGTATTTAGCTTTCAAGCAGCCGATTTTCTAGCCCACATTCAATACAGAATGACTGTAGTCTTGAGGTTATGTGACATCACAAACAACAGCGCAGTCAGCATCAAAACAAGGAGGATGAGCGGTCTCAATCATCCGAGGGGTCTTAATGGAGAAGAAGGTGGGACTTGATGAGGATATGAGAAATTCCCTCTGATAGAAACATATCTGCAAAAATGTGCAAAACTAGTTGCCTATTCACGTCAGAAAAACAAAACAGAGAAAACGGTGTGATCGTTATTCCACAACTTCCCCGATTCTTCCTCTCAGTAATGACATGATTTAAGCTGAGTTTCAAATCGATAAAGCTTCAGTGACATCAACATCAAATCATCTATCATACTTTAATTCTGAATTAATTTCTGATCACCGACAATGGAATTTCTGATCACAGTGTTGGAAACTATCGTCTCTTAAAAATTAGCACATTCCTTATCAAAATATCAGTACCTTTTCACTAATATCAGGCACAAAAAAAACGGCTGAAATCCTTCAGAGCTTTTGCTCATCCTTCAGAGCTTTTGCTCAGTTGAGAGAAAATGAGTGAGCTAAAAAAAAAGAGAAAATATTTGTTGATTTTTCAAACGAAAAATCTGCAAACAAACAATAAAAGTTGATTGAATGATTGACAATGACAACTGATTGAAGCGAAACAGCTAACGAACCTCTTTAACTCTTAAATCGAACGGTGTCACTTTCACTCTATATGAGCGACTCGCGTGTCGGTTCTTATAGAACTTGAATGGTGCACCGTGTAGACGTAAAAGAATCTCATTCTGATTCTCACCGATTAGCCAACCTTCGCTAACGTGCTCTTTTGCCGCTGGAAAAAAAAAGATCACTGAGTGAGTGACTTTCAGCTTTCAATCCACCAACCGTTATATTGAAGAAACACCTCGAGGTAAGCAATTTGCCATGAGCAAGCATGCACAATTTTCCCTCATCGAAGATGGAAGTATACACTGATTGAAAACCAACGCAATTCCTGGATTTGAGCTTATCAAGATAAGCTAACTGAATTTTTGATGTTTACAGATTACAACTGCGCCTGATGCACTCAAAAGTCCGAAGATCAAAGCTTCCTGCAGTCTCCGACATCGTGTCCTTCTCATGCTTAACTGTAAACACTAATGATGGCAGTGAAACGAATCTATTTTTTTCCTTATCACACCTAACGAAAACGACCATATGAAACTCGCACAGCCAAAATAAATGCAACTTTTCTAGCTGTACGCTAAAACTATGATGCAGCCTATCCCTCGAACTAAAGTGAGGAGCGATCGGCAAGTCTCCGCGCCTTTTTTGCGAACGAAGATACTCAGTTCATCAGCTCTGGTGGTATCATCCAACAGAAATAGGGTGGTTAGCAAAGGAGGAAAGGGACTCTACAAAATAGCAATCGCGTTTTATCAAAAAAGGCCTCAGATATTACCTCAAAAATTACAAGTTCACTGCGGTAAGCACAAATAAATAATTTAGTAACAGAAAAACACCAAAGGTCAAGATCGTTGCGGCAGTCATTCTTGATGTTTTCATCGTATATTTTATTTAATGCATTATTACACAACTTGAGATTTGCAATATAAAATTTAGTGAAAAATAAATCGGCAAGAAATGAGTTCATACCATTATGACCGAATGTGTCTGTGACATGAGCATGGCAAACACCACTTGCCGATTCGATGGCCGGTAGAATCGACCTCGGATGTAGAAATGATTCCCATTTACTCACTATTAGCTCCTGAAGGAAACGATTATTTATTCATGCTTCCAAATACAGCTTCAAAAACCTTTCAGCTAGCAACGTCAAGAGGCTTCTAGTTCGACAAGCTGCAGCTCGGATTGGGCATTATTTTGTGGAATGCAAAAATTAACGGCACTATCATAAGCAGCCCTTTAGGCTTCTTCATTTCTGCGTTGGCGATTTCAATCCAGTCCCCCGTAAGTGGTTGTCGCTTCTTAGTTCTCTTCTCATCCACTCCTGAGAACGTTCATCGTCCGCAGCTAACATCAGATTGCAACACCACTTCCACTTCTTCCGGTCCAGGGCATCCTCACGCTACACCATCCCTACAATTACGCACTTCCACCTCCCCAACGGCTTGCTCCTTGAACGCACTATTTCCCGCAGTTACCAACTCATAAAATGCTATGTCTTCTAGTGGACGTCATGATGTCGAGATTAGCTGCCCGTTACAGGTTGCCATTTTTGCTTTCAGCCATGATGTCTTGCACTAATCCCGATATCTGGTTTCCTCGTCGCTAGCAATCCCACAAGAATATGTGCAGAATTCGTTGTTTTTTCCCCGCTTCCCGTGACAGCTCGTTTATTTTTTCCGCTCTGATTAGCAACAAAGTTCCAATTCCATCCAACATCACTTGAAAGACGTTATTATTGAAGACCTCTGCTCTCATCTTAAGCGATTATTGCTTCTCCCCAGAGTAGCATTCTTCATGTAACATATTCGCCATCCTTTTACGCCTTGCTATTTCTCGTCCACAGTTTCGTGGAAGACATTTAACTGCTGCGCTAAGAATATGAAATTTTCGACGCATCCCATACTGTGTTCGTCTTGAGTGACATCAAGTCATGTTGTACTAGATGCATTCGGTCTTGCCCACATTGATTTTCAATGCAAAAAACTTTGCCTCATGTGAATCCCTCTAGTGCAAATCCTTCGAATCTCTCTCCAATTCCATCAGCATATTAAAACATGCAAGCTACGTTCGATGAAATCAGCAGCATATATTTCACGAATCTGAAGCTGAGCATTTCTTTATCATTGAAGGTGATATCACTCCTTAACTAGAATGGAATACACAACTAAGATATAAGTGCTGGATGAAAGAAAAAATATCTTAGTTATCTCCTCATAAGATTCCCTATAAAAATGACTAAAATTTAGGCTCAATCTGAGTGGACCAAATTCCAATCGACAATAAATTAATAAACGTTCAGTGTATTTATTAATATATTTGTAGATTTATGTAGTATTGTTTAAAGTTTTGCTAGATTATGCGTCATTTTTTATAGACAGCAATAATACAAATAGTTATATTAGCTAATCGTTGTTATTTTATCAGCTAATAGATAAGTCGCCAATAAACTAGCTGCAGCTTTTTAATTATTAAGCAAAAAAAAAAAAGAATAATAATAAAACGTTGTGGATGTAAACTTCAGGCATTGTCTACTTCCACTCTTCCCATTACTCGTAGAGGTGATTTTCCGGTCATAACAAATCTAATACTATCCATTCTCTCGATATTGTAACAATTTGTGAGAGGCCTAAGATATAAAAAAAAAAAACTGGGAAACAACAACTGCTAAGGGCAAAATGTTTCGAACGACGTCAACATAAATCACAAACAATCACATCCATAAACTGTATCACTTAACGTAACGTTGCATCTTGGCATCATACCAAATACTCTAATAGTCATAAGACCTATCAACGAGCTTAATGTTTTTTTTTCTCCGAAAAAATAATCTAAACATCAGTGCGAAGTGAATGATCACTTCTCTAGCAAAATATGAAGGTAAACAAGGAAAAGTCATCAATTACTCAGTGATAGCAACCAGTCCCGCTGAGATCATCCAGTAATTTCCTTCACTCATTGCTTCTAAGTTCTTCTGTGAGTGGGGAAGGGGGTAGAGGGAGGGAGAAGGGGGAAGGTGAAATCATATAAAATCTTGCCTGAATCGACAATAAATCCCAAGCAAAAAATCCTCAACTCTTCAGCCATTTCTCGTGTGAATTAGTTTTTTGATCGCTGTTGACCATAAATCCACCTACCTTATCTCTTCTCCTATCCCTCTTCATAAATCTTTTTCGAAAACACCTCACCTTGAAAGCCTAGAAATCACATACACCCACATAACATAACGCTTCATCCTGAACTAGCCCACTTTGAGTTTGTTATCCTCCTTCGTCCAGACCTCCCTCAGTCGCCTATATCATGAGCCAAACAGTAGTGCAATATGACTATTCATCAGTACCTTCCCTATTTGCCGGAGCAGATTTCCGCATACACCCCTGGTACCTCACGTTCTTGTGTTACTATTGTTTAGGTGGTCGACCTATCCAGAAAAATCACCCTTCGTTGAGAATTTCTGCTTTTCTATGATAATGAGTGAGGTTATGCATATTCAACAAAACAGCTGAATTAAATAAAGCCCCCATAAATCATAACACATTTTATCACTCATCGCAACAAATCTAACAGAAACAAGCAAACCTTTCCTGTGCCTTCTTTCCCACTTTCGAGGTAATATCCGATGAAGTAGCGGAACTGAACCGGTTCCGTTCCAACATCAACAGCGCCCGACCAGCGGCCTCTGGAAAGAGCCTTTCATGCACCTCCTACAACACCAAAAAAAACCTGCTTAGTTTGCATCTGCTGCTTCTTCTTCGATGCGCTATTAATAAATAAACACTGCAGTTGTTAAGTTGTTTTGAGACGAATGGCTCAGAGTCAGTAGACTCGAGAATTTATCCTACCTATCCCATTCAAACCGCTAGACTCGTCCCAGCATCAAAAAAGACATTCTCCAGGATCCGTGGAATCAACCACTATCTATTTTTCTTCTACATTATATCCTCTACTGCACGGACTACATCCTGAGTCATGTTTCCATAACATTACTGATCACAAAAACGTTTGCATTCAATAGCAGCACGTATAAAACTTTTTAAAATTTTTTAGCCAATAATCGCAACTTCCTTCTCAGCTAATTATTACCTCTAAAATAGAAATAATGACGCGTCATCCCATATTTTTTTGCCCTTCATCAGATATTGCATATTCAGTGTCGTTCCACAATTGAACACCAGCCACCACATCAAAAGACCTGAGCTTATACAGCCACCATAACTGTAAACGCAGCTGCCAACAATCCTATTTGTCATATCAGTACATCTCCCTTAGCACGACCCCCTTGCAGCTGTGTAAATTATTTCAATACGTTCCCGGATTATCCTTCATTTCGCGTTATTATTTTGCGTTTGTTTGATTATACTTTATCGTTTTTAATTATTTATTATTGATAATCATAAGTTCGTAATGAGAGATTAGTCTTCTGATTAAATGTTTACCTATTAATTGAAAACATTTTCATTATAATTTTAATATACCTTTATTATATATAATACTAGCACGCCAATTTTTATATGTAACAAGAAGTCGGCTTGCCCCTGAATTCATAATGACCCCGTCCGTTTGATAAAAGATTTGTTAGCTTTTTTTCTAAGGAGTTTTTTCGTGTAAAATGGAGGAAGAAAGTAATTAAATATAGGATTGGATTGAAGAATTGATCTTATTTCTTGATTAAAAGCTTTCAATTTCCATTTGGGAAACTAAACGATAATCCAACTAACGCAATGAAGCAAGCAAAAGAAATCTTGTGCCATTTCACCATATCGTGAGAAAACTCTCAGAAAATGAAAAAAAAAAAGTCATTAAGACTTAACACTTTTTTCCATCTCTAAGCGAAAGCAACAAATGAGAGGAGGTGGAAGGAATGACTATGAATATTCGATGCGTTTCTCTTGTTCGTGGAATCGGCGCAATGTTAAATGCTATTAGATGAAGCACAGCTTATGCGCTGCGCAGCTATTCCATTCGCGATCGATTCCTCTCTTTTTCGTCGTCTTTTTTTAGTGCATCGGAAAAAAAGTTGTGCGCATTCAATGCCTCAAATGTCGATGCTAACAGCTAGAAAATTCCCGAATCAGAATTGCGTCCACTTTTCTTATAAAACGGCATAAAAGAGACACTCTCTAAATGCTCATCAATAGTTGAATCATTCAGCAATGCTCGATTGTTTACGAAGTTCGACGGTGGAAGAGCAATCGACTCTAGAAAACTTTTTTTGATCTTTTGCATTTCAATCAGACAGAGATTCACAGAAAAGACGGAAGCATCGAGTATAATAGTTTATGAAATTTAGTGACGTCAGGTAGTTCGGTGTTATGGACATCAACGTTAGCAAAAATTGACAGATCGCTCTAAACTCTCAAAAAGTAATCGTCTTAGATTATCAGAAATCACTTCAAAAAATTTCTCTTCGTTATATTTCCTTTCAACAATACGAGATGATCGTCTTAGAAGTGTACCAAAAGCATGTGAATAATGTAAAAAAAAATAATGTCAAAAACTGACTTATTTTGTGGGTCAGGTGATAGTTGCACGGCTTTAGAGGGGTCCCAGAGTCCGAGACTAGGTGTTGACCCAGTTACGAAAACATGCTCCCAAGGACGTGCCGCCGAAACGTCAACAGAAAAGTGGAGCGAACTCCGTGGCACTCTGGCCATACGCGCCGCAAAGCCCCGACCTAAAACTAAATAAATATGACAAATCCATTCCTAAAAAGAATGCGGAGGAAGCGAACATCGAAACGGAAACATTAATATGTAACTGGAAGATAAGAAAACGAAGAGCAGCAACTTAATTTTTGAAGCTTTTTTTCCTCGTTATTTGTCTAATCTCTAAAGTCTTATGAGGATATACTCAATAATTGACTTCATGAGGCAAATGAAAAAAAAAAAAAAAAAAATATAGATATAACGCTGCATTCTATCTCTTCGATAGCACAGCAAAACTTCAGACTCACATAAGATTGTTAAAAATCAGATGAGATTTGATTTGTAAAATTGCTAAGCTCCACTTTCCTATCAAATTTCTCCGATCTGATCTATAGATTCAAACGGAAAGTTTTCAGCAGAAATTTACACAGCGTCGAACTACGAATATTTATATTTATAATAAATATAGTTCGATAAAGAAGATATTTTCAAGAATATTCTCTGGAGAGAACGCAAGAATGTCGTACACCTCAAAAAGGTGAAAGATGCTATAAAAGAACATAAAATATTTGCGGTTTTGCTGGTGGCTAATATTTTCATTGATGTGGATTAAATGTGATCACTCAACGACAGGTATATCATTCATCTTAAATCATCAACACAGCAATAATCCTCGACAATTAAATATAGAGAGCAATCATCGAGAAGGAAATCATTGATGAACGAACCGGCTGTGGTGAAGATATTCGTATAAAACAACATTTTTACGCCTAGATGCCTACAGCATAATTTTAATTAAAATATCGAAAATATGCATACTAATAAAAATTGTAACATTATAAAATGCTATTGATACTATAAAATATCTGTTGAACATTTGCAGGTAATTCGTTGTCTTTTTATATACTCTTCTTTCCTCTCACTCAATACTTCGATATATATATATATGGCGATTGCGAAACTGATTTTCTCGACATATATGCGGAAAAACTCTGTACCGATTGAAGTCATGAATGACTTCTTTGAGCTGATGAAGGGGCTAAAGCGATTAGAGGGGTACTAATGAAACGTGATACTGTAAGATGTCGCTATGGATTTTCGGCAATATATATGGGTAGCTCCTTATCGTAACCAAACAATTCCGAATTCTCACATGTAGTTGAAGTGACGCAAAAAAAAATGTTTAAGTTATACAAATTATATATATTTGGCTAAAGGTGTGAAAACACACTGCACCCCACACTCTCCATTAAATCTCACAACGTAAACGACCGTTGTTTACTTTCTTCGATGACGTCATAGAAATTATTTCCTTCCGCGTCGGCAAATTATGCAATAAACCGCCGTCGCTTGCCGCTATCAACTCACAAATCGAATTTAAGCTCGAGCTCAATTATCGTTAAAAACAATATGCAACGATTATGATCACATATGAGTGTATGTCTGTGTCGGTTGGTCCATTTTAACCGATTGAGTGTTTAATAAAAATCCTCGTGTAGTTCAGCCCTTAGGAACTAGAATCGGTCTTAGTTGGCATCGTTTTCGATGGATATCCATCATTTTGTGAATAGATACCCGACGAAAAATATCTTTGCAACTCCAAGATCCAACGGCGAAAAATATCCATCGATTTCGTGATAACGGAGAAAGTTTGAGTAGCATGAGAGAGTGTTACGAATGAACGACTAGGTCGAACGTTTGATTCACGAAGAAGATGGAGTGTAGCAAATTTGATAGAGGCAAAGATGTTAGAAAATGATGCCCCACTAGTGAAGAAGAAAAAAACAAGCAAACAACACTGATGGAAATAAGTTGATGTCTATCGTTAAGGTAGATCTGACATCCACCATTAAGGTGGTTCGCAAATTTCTGTAAAACCAAGGAATGAAATACTAAAATACTAAAAAAAGAAATGTCAGCTTAAAAAAGCGGAAGTTACAAAGTGTTTAATGCTCGATGTTCACAACATACTTCATCGATAAAACCGAATCACTCACACAATAAAAGTTGCACTGATGGTGCTGATTCTCGCAAGAATCCGGCAACAAGCAATATGTCGCGAAACATCAGATGGCACACAATCACCGCGTATCTCTCATCGGATTCACCAATTATATGAGAGAATTCTCGAGAAAGAGCCTTCTGAGAGAGCCGCAGATGTCGAGAACGCTTCGCCTTTGTGAGTAGAGCCGCACCACAATTGCCTTCACATGTGAGATATCGCTTCAAAAACACTGCGAAGCAGACGTTGATGCCATGCACACTTTGCTGTAAGTGCAGCCGCACTGCGAGCGCACATACGTCGCCACTAAAAGCGATGCGAATATCTCGATGACGGCACGCATCCAGGCACGTAGACAGAAGAATTCGAGCATTGCACACGGTTACATCACGCGATTGTTGTTGAAGGAAGAAGGCTGTGAAGCATATTCAATTCTGACAGCACTGATCACTACCCTCCCTTAAAAATATCCTCTTGTTCACCGTTCCTCTTACAATCTCTCCCCGATGAGATTACCGCCTTCTTCTAAAATCCGACTCAAAATCTCACTTCTAAAACTCAAAATCAACGCACATTATTTTATATTAAACTGAAGACACTTCTCGTCGATGGAAGAAACAACTGATGTAATAATTAAAAGATTAGCGACTGATATCTGTCCCATTATTGTGTTCAACAAGGGCAAACGATATTCATTTATTTCGTAAGAAGCCGACAGAGGAAAATATATCAGACCGAATCGATGGGAAATGTGTCTGCAGGAAGTCGATATCTCGTCCTATCTTAAATTGCAATACTATTCTTTTCCAATGCTTTACGCAATTAATCATTACTTTAAATAAAAAGCTCCATTCACATATAAACTAAAAATCTGCCAACAATATGACGTCTAAAGAACTGAACTAAGGGTCGGACGGGAGAGGAAAGGGGTAGAGGGTATGACGAAAGGAGGTGAAGGAACGCTAGTGAAAGAGATAGAAACGCGTAGAATTTCAATATATGTTATATCTAAGAGGCCTGCTCGCCTGGCCAGCGGGGTGGCGTCACTTATTGGCTACAACAATGCAAAACCACGGGTCTCGGTACCCTAATGGAAGCGCATTGTGACCGGCAGCGTCATCGACGCTCGATAGTCCGGTCAATCAAGTGATCAAGTGATATCTAAGACGCTAAATTACATCATCTTTGCATCGAATTAATTTCAGTCGAATTTTCAGAAATAGCAAAAAAATTTTTCTCAGAACGCGAAAACTGCTGCATTGAACAATACAATCAATCAGAAACTCATCTTCATATAGTCTCGGAAGTCGATTCAGTTGTTTGCCAACTATGAAACAAAAAAAGGAAAGTGAGAATCATTTTAAAACCAAAAAAAAAAAGAGATAAGATAAGCAACACACAATATATGCTTGTAATTTCTATTTTATGATCGTATTTGCATTAATATACGTTATTATATAATATTTGAGAGTATCGACGATTGAGGGGGAAATGCGAGAATCAAATTGTCGTTATGAGAATAAAAATTATAGCACAAAAATTTTATTATCTGATGGATTATTTGAAGAGAATTCTTCGAAAATACATTCAGATGAAACAATTAATAATTAGAAGAGATGAGACAAATGATGTTAAGAAGCAGCATATTTTATTTTTGTTGTTTCATCGATATAATCCTTCGAATGTTTAGAAAAATGAATTCTAAGCCGGAAGTAATTACGTAATACATCGTGGAAAATGACAAGGATTAACTTAAGCATATCTAATGTTTTTTGGGGAATATACAACTTCATAATGCCACCAACTAGGAAATTCAACGGATTTGATGCAAACAATTTAGCGAGAAGTATGAGCGAGTTCGACCCAAATTTCTTGTCACCTATCTCACCTTCTATATTCGATTCGCATTCGAAGTCGTTTATCTTCATTCACATAACCTGACCAACTCAGTCCTAGGCTCGCTGCCCCTATGATTTAAAAAGCAATTACACTACCGGATCCATTTGTTTAATTCCGGATGTATGCTGCTGGCCTTCTTTCGAACAAACAGTTTAATACAGTAAGTACAGTCGACAGCAAACAGTCGAGAGCTGCACCTGTTGTCTTCAAGGTGTATCGGATGATTCGCCCCCATCGACTTTGTAGATTATTCATTTCTTAAACCACATCGAAAACGAGCCTGCGTGGTTGAATGGTTCGTGAGAGTTTCTGATTTCGAAGAAACCATTTAATATTCGACGTCTCTTGCACCTTTGTACAACAATGCTAACTTCTTCGAAACAACCTTCTTCAAGGAACAGCACTCAGGGTTATAAGCGATCGCGAGTAAACCATCGGGTGGTAGAAATCTTCCCTCACTTCCACCGGTAGACCTCCATCAGACCTTGCACAGATAGTGCTTGCTTACTCCCGCGAAACATGCCCATGCCGCGTTTAGTCACCTAGCACTTTCACTGGCTGAATTATTGGGGAGATTGCGATGATAACCAAATGTTCTTCAGCTATGTCCTCCACTTCTTTGCTGTCGATTTGCTCCCGGACAGAACTTATTGCGTATGTATTTTGTTGTGGACAGATTCATTTCAGGTTTGACTTATCGGATTCCTTTAGCAACCGCCTCATTCCATTATTTGAGGAGGCTGCTTATTATCTGCGAAGAATTTGCTGTCGTCGGCAATTAGTAAGTACGTTATCAGCTGACTAGCGATGTGTAGATCGATATCCCAGTTCGCATCCTGACAGCAGAATCCTTGCGTCAAAATGAACAGTTTGGGTGAGAAAAGAGGATTGCCTTGCTGGAGTTTTTTTTCGGATACTGATACGGCATCGACGGCTGAATATCGGGATCCCCGTATTACACCTGTTGATCGTTTCTCTGGCAGATGCGCCTATTATGGGTTAAAACTATATCTATTCAACGCCTTAATTACCGTGATCGTTTCGATCAAAAAAAAAATGCGTCTTACGTAACCAGCGAAAGCAATGCAGAGAGGTATCTGATGTATTTTGCAACTTCCTCGCAGTCTTTAGGCAGGGGTCACCCTTCTCAAGGTAGCAGATTTCCATATTTCCGCTAAGTTCGGTCATATCTGCAGCACTGGTTTGACAGTACGGCTAATGCTTGACCTCTTGCTTGAATGTCCACGACTTCTGCTTTAAACAAAAGGAACTGTTACATTACGTAGGCTATTATTGCCCTAACGCAGTTCTGAGACAATCCATATAAGATAGTTGAAAATTTGAGTGAGTTCAATCCATATCGGTGATGCCATTGTACCATACGGCACTGCACTTTTTGTACTCAACTTGTATTAATAGAGCGTAGCGTATAACATATTGTATCAAACTAAAATTCACAAGTAGAGTATAAGCAAAGTAGAGCGTGATTTTTGGAGGACGATAAAAGAAGAGAATTGTACAGATTTTTTGGAGAAACTACAAATACATTAGACGCTATTTTCACTATAATTTTACTTAAAATCTACTTCATCCGAAATGTCTCATAAATGTGTTAGTGCGTTTTTGCTGTTTCAGATTTGAGAGTTCGGTCCCAAAGTGACATTACTGCTTGTTGTAGATGAGGACCTGCTTATTTGAAAACTTGGCCGCTGGATTTTTCTCCTAGAAGTTCAGCGAAGACAATAAAAATGAGCAACCATCTCATATTTCAACAGCACTTGTTTTCCCCATAACTTCGATTATTTTTTTGAAGGCATTTGCCTTCGTCATCTTTTAAATTTTTATGTGCATAACCTTTATGACAGATTTATGGGAAATTATTTTACAATTGGTCCTCTTTAATGTGAGCAAATGGATTCTTCTTCTAAAGGCGGCTTTTAGTGACCCTTCACAAGTGCAGATGCATGAATAAACGAAGGTGCAGCAAATGATATTTATGTGCAGTCTTTATTTTTTCAGCGTATTCTTTTCTTCTCAGCACTATACTGCTCTTAATAGCACGGCTGTTCCAAATGACTTACCCTCAATCTGCACAGAAACAAGATAAATATCGTAGCCTATCTCAGCCGATGTGGACGTTACGAAGTGATTCATGGAAGCTGCAGGTGTCCGGGATGCGATAGCCGCAAACGTTCAGCCTGTCTACGACAAATGCTACAGTTTATCTGATAGCAAGACATGAAGCTGAGCATGCTGAACTGATGAAAGCACTCAGTGATCAGAAACGGTCCGTAAAATGAAGTGAGAAGTAGTGGAGGGAATCCTACGAACGAGTTCAGGACAGGGCAAAAAAGGGCGTCTCTAAGCACCTTCCCCAATTAGTTTCGCGAGTATTCAGCCATACTGAATCCGTGACTCGTCCTCCCAAGTTCCCGGATGGACTCTTTGCCCCTTTGGGGAGACAATTGGAAAAGGTCAGGGGAAAGATTGTAGCAGACATGAAGGCGTCTATTCGAGCGTTCGTCGCTGTTGACGTTAGGAGCGGAAGGTGTATCCACAATTTATTCATTGCATCAACGATCCATTATTTTGAGGATGGATCCCACGAAAGCGCGTTCCTGGGGTTTCAAGAAATGCAACCGACATCGTGATGCGCAGATACTGAACAAGCTTATGAACAAGCTTGAGAACCTGGATAACGTGGGCATTGATGAGTCGTCGATATAGAGTGATAACTGATTCAGGCGCAAACGTAGAGGGCACTTTTTGAAAATGAGCACTTGGTACTACATGCTGGAACAGGAAACACAGATCGTAAAGAGATGAGTGCAATGGGCAGCTCAGATGTCGAAGATGATCATGCATCTTTCCTTTCTGACGACGATATGCTGGATCCGATGAGGATAAACTTGATAAATTCGAAAAGATAGAAAACTTGGGTTCAAATGGCGCTTTCCAAAAAATGAGCTTCATGGCTCACACACAGGAGCTGGTGGTGGCAGGTGGTCTGAACGAAGCCGGATGTCGTACTTAGGCTCATCCACAGGTAAAGGTCATACGGAATTTCAGGATAATACAGCCGACGGCTGAACGACTCAATTCTAGGTCATTATCGATCATTTCAGAAGATCAGCAGAAATGCAAATAGATTCGTCCACAGAAAGCATGTGATGAAGAAAAGACTTCATCTCCTCCTGTCTCTTCAAAGGAATGTGATTCGTATACACATTTGCTTAGCAGCTGCTGCATATACTGTTGTGAAAAAAAAAGTTGCCTTGTGTTTTTTCCGATTCCCTTGTTTCCAATCTCATTTCTTCTTCTTCTTCGGTGCATTCCCCAACTATTAAACTTCATGCCAGTACCATCCATCAGTGTTCAAATCGCATCAGACTTTCAACTGTTTTTGATTTCGACTTTTGTTGCCTAAGCACATATATTTTGTTTGCGCTCAGAAACCTCTCCCCTTTTCAGTTGCAAGTTGTTTACATGTGAAAATGGGTGGTGGCTGCCTAGCTGATCACAAGATATGGCAGAAGGTATCCGGGGTTTCGACGGGTGCGAAATGAACGCGAACAATCTGTCTTAGCGAAATTCAGCTCATCGACAGTTGCGTCCACTTCGTTTTTGATAAAGAAATTACTGATTTCATTTTGTGGCTTGCTTTATTGATTTTTTAAAATCTTTTCAATGAATTATCGCATTATTTTGACGGCTTTAGTTCGTTTCACTCGTTAATGATGTGTCTCTTCCTGTCCTGTTCATTTATATCAAGGAAAACCCAATGGACAAGAAGCACAGTATCAGTATTGTACTTTTAGGGACAGAATATCTGGTATAGTATACCAAGCCTGAAACCAGGAGTATATTATAGGCACAGTACACTAGGCGTTTGGAAGGATGGTAGAAGTACAGTATCGTACCGAAAACTTCGACACAATGGCATCACTGTTTTGTACATGACAATGAGGAACTTAAATGAGCTCGAGCTATAGAAGAGAGCAAGAAACCGAGATGAACTCCACTGAGGACAGATAGAGGCTAACAAAGGTGGATAAGGTCAACTATAAGCAAACGACCGAATTAGAAAACGTCTGAACACCGCATATAAACGCATCTAGTTTCATTTTCTAGTATTCTTTTCAAAGCAATGAACAACCATGCACCATGAACATAGTTCATATCAATCCTTCAGTGGACGAACGTCGAATAGCCAATGACTTGAGGCATATCGAGAATGATTACATTTTTGATATTGCAAATATAGAGTTAAATTCTTCACGGTCGAGTTGAAGAAGTGAAACGCTCGAACGGCAAGGATCCTACCTCCCACTACAGTCGCTTCCGAAATGTTTGTAGTCGAAATCAGATCGAAGGGAGAATATTAAAAGTTGATGGCGACTATTGCAATAGCACTTCAAATAAAAGACCTGATAATTAGTGATAAGAAATGAAAGCAAACAGAAAAGCGAAACACGAGACAAATATGAAGCGAATCAAAACTACCGATTCTCATCGTAAAAAAATCTAAACGAGCAAATTGGTCGTTTTGGGGTATTTCAAAGTCGGTTCTTCTTTCACGATGTACTTTGATCATCGACTACCGAGTTCTCACCACAACTCTCTCATACCTCTTGTCTTGTATAAGATGATGTCAATTCGTCGATCAGGCAGATAAAAGGATCGTGGCTTGTTTATAACACAGCAGTACCACTAAATGATTCGTTAAGACTGCATAATCGAATTGTTTGATATTTTGCTGCTTTTTTTTTTTTTTTGAGGGAAGAGGGGGAAGAGGAAGAGGGGGAGAAGAGGGCTGGAGCGAAACGTTTTGAAGTTGATTGAGTAGTCGACATCGTTTTCAATGCCCATCATCATAACTCGAAAACAATATGAGGAAGACAAAGAGGATATTTTTGTGCTATGACACATGACTAACTGAAGAGAACTAAGACTTGTGAAAGGATTTGGGAAAGAACATGACATAGAAGCTTCTTTGCCTCTAGGGGAAAAAAAACTTCATAGGCGTATACCAAACAAATCTTCTGCTCATAAAAAGGAATCATCTACCCCACCCCCCCCCCTCTTGACTCCTTATCCTGCCTCCATCCTCTGAACTGCCCCTCCCTGCCATCTTTGCTGCAATGAACTATTCAAATAACAGTCGAAACAATGTTGGTGATACGTGACTTCTGTATAACTTCAGTTAACTTCGTCATGGAAACCTTTAGGAAAATTCATTTACACTCTCAGCCAAACTCGATCAATAAATATTTCAAGTAAACAGTCATATTGAATGATGATGAGACATGCTCATCAGGTGTAGTGGCTGAGTAACAATGGACAACTCCGGAGCCCTACTTCGCCATAAATTCATTTGCATAGTAAATCTAATTCATCTGATCGGAAGACCGATGTGAGGTAAATAAAATGCTAGTGACTGAATTGTTTCAATGGAACTGATTATGTAAATGAATTCCGAGAGAATTCGGATTCTTGAGCCATCTATCATTCTTTCAAATAATTGAATATGTAATGCGTAATTCGCAGAAGGAGAAAACAAAAAAACATAGAACGAAAGTAATTTCATTTGTAAAGTTTTAAAAGAAAGAGAGAAAATAAATGATAATAAAAAGACGCATCAAAGACTGAATCGATTTGTGTTGTGCGAACGTAACAAAAACGGCACAAATGACTACATTCAATCAAAAAAACTCGAGGTTCCACTTCCTCGATTCGCCTATTTCGCTTCATTTCGATTCATTCGATTATTTTAACGAAGCGAATGAAACCTTCGTGTTATAACTTTTTCCTTTCTGAATTGTATCAAAATAGAGGAAGGAAGGAAATTTGTTGTATCGCTTTGAAATATTAAGCATTTCAATCTTTTAACGGTCATAAATGAC
Source organism: Toxascaris leonina (assembly GCA_022844705.1). NCBI lineage: Eukaryota > Metazoa > Nematoda > Chromadorea > Rhabditida > Ascarididae > Toxascaris > Toxascaris leonina. Next base: position 24,885 of record JAARMF010001529.1, read on the forward strand.
GTCATTAACAATTGTATCCGCAACAAATACGTAACATTTGCACATCATTAGTAGTTGAAAGGGGGCTTCTTCATCCATAAAATACACTGCATGTTGTTCCACTCTCCTTCCATCTAGACGAAACCAACTCAATGAATCCCTTTCGCCGAAAATTCAGTTCGATAGATCTTGAGCAAAACGAAAAGCCTCTTCGCCTAGTTATTGAGTGAAATAATTTCGTTTACGGAGTTCAAAAAAAAAACCGGAGAAAATAGAGGATAGTAAAAGAAAAGTAAAAGGAAATCGTATTTATTTATTTTTCGCGAATACAACAAAAACAACGAACTGCAATTTTAATACAAATTATTATATTAGCTTTGTAATTACAAATTCAATATTATTCTTCTAAAAATGAGTAAAATTTCAGAAATTTTTTCGCCTTTAAAAAGAAAAAATTCCCCTCATTTTCCAAAAATGATTTAACATTTCGGGCGCTCTTAAATGCGCAAAACGATGAGGGAAAAATGCGATAAAATTCTTTTACTCTATGACGATTGTATTGCCAATAAAGGGGTTTTATAGTGCAAAAGTAATGCAAAGAAATTATGCACTCAAGCGTGTAAAAAATTGCTTCAACTTGAAAGAATTTTTCTCGGAATGTACTTATATAAAATCGTCCACAAAGTTCGCTGCCATTTATCGAACAAAAAAAAAATCCTCTTTGTTGGAAATATAATGGCAAAAAACTACAAAAAAAATTATAAATTTTGTGGCTTCGTAACACCGTAACGCTGTATCAAGGCATCATTATAACACTGCAACATTGTAACACTGTACCACTGCAACATTATAACACTGTAACACTGCAACATTGTAACTTAAAAATGCTGAAACGAAATTCAACGAAATACTGTAATTGAGAGAAAAAAGAAACGTTTGCGGGTTGAATGCGTTCAATTATTCAAAAGACTATCGCATCTTCAAATTAATTCATTGTATTTGAAGAATCAATTGGAAAAATTTTGAATTTTTTTCCACAAAAAAAAAACTAAAAGTTTTGATTTTTTTTTCATATAGAAGAAAAAGTATCGCAATTTATGTTTTTCAAAAGAGATTATTCCCATAGAGATTTGTTGAGTATTACGCAACAATATTTAAAGATTTTTGCAATCTCTTCTCAATATCGTCTATAAATCAGTAAAAAATTCCACATTATGAAATGAATGTTTCGTCTCGACACACTACATTTTTCAAAGACATTTTTTAAATAAAACATAGAGGTCGTACATACGAGAGGACAATCGATGTGAACAACTCTTAGAGATAAAAATTTAAGCCATTCACATGCGAGAAAAAAAGAAGAAATGAAAAGAAAATGTTAAAGCAATCATCCCCATTCCTTTCCCCTCNCCCCCCCCCCTCTTTACCCTTCTCTCTTTCTAGCAAAACGGAAGAACTACTAAAATTCTTGAGGTGACACTACCAAAATCGAGTCCAACAATAGCGCCAACAAAATACCACAATTCAAAGTTCTAAGGATAAAACATCACTCAACTCACTCAATATCATCAACGAAAATAAACTACATCAATCAATATATGATCGAATATGGAAATAACGAACAATTTTCTCACAGAAATGCGCATTAAATGTGCTTCCAAAATCAAATATCTAATAAAAATATCAGAAAAAATCAAATAATTGAAGAAAAAAATTAAATAACCTTCTAGTGATAAGATATCTTTCATTATCAGACAATATTGAATGATTGAAGCAATTTAGAATTAAGAAAATAATTTGCGCATCAATGAGACGATCTATCGGCGTATATACTCGCCATTATTTCAGAAAAAAAAAAATCCCCCCAAACAAGAAAACGATTACAATTTTACGCAAATGTCAACGAGCTGGTACATTACTTCTAGAAGTGATTTGCACTAAATAGTTCAATCATTGACGCATGAATTCATCATCCATTATAATCCTATTGCAATAATCAACGCAATATTTGATTCAATTTTTTTTTTTCAACAGTCCAGCTAGTCTCATTCCCAGATGATGTAAATTTAAGGTGCTTGAAATCGTAGATATAAGTATTACACAATTTGAGTAGGAATTTTAATAGTTTGTGCCGTAAAAGACTATATATATTGTGAGCGAATGTTGATAAATTTGTCTCAAGTTTTGGATTAGAACAGATAATTGTCAGATTGGAGAGTGATGGAGCAACACTTTTTACTCTTTCAAATCAGAAAAGGCTTTGGAGATTCTTTTGAAAGAGGGAATGAAGGGTTTTCTGTTGAAAAAATAAATAAATAAATAAGGAGAGGGTGATCAAGATTATCATCAATCAAATGATTGATTTCTTCAGCAAAATATTTCTCAAATTCCGTAGCTATAAGATAAATACGGCATATGTTCAAATGGTGTAATTTTGAGGGTCAGAATAAAGAATTAAAATAAGCTATATAGGGAACGAATATAACAAAATTTAAAAAAAAAAAAACAGAGCTAAGTAAATATTGCGGCTGTTATTTGTTGACGTTGTCATTTCTTGTTTTGAACGTCAATTCACTCGAAAACAACTAGCAAATCGCCTAATTGGTAAAGAAATTCTTCGCAAGCAATTGAGTACAAACTATAATCCATTTCAATCAATAATACAAACTACATCCAATTACAATCGATAATACAAACTATAATCCATTTCATTAAATGATGCAAACTATAATCCACTTCAATAATCTATCACTGCTTGAGCTCAGATTAGAGCAAGTTGAAAACAATAATTATTTGTTAGCGATATTTGTGATGTTCTTTCACCATATACCGTTTATATTCGTATATTGATAGGAGTTGGCAATTGTAAACTGCTCATAGTGATTGATAAGCGATAGCAATAGTGGAGAGAAAACAATGTGATATTTCAAAAATCAAAGTCGATATTTCTTATAAGAAATCTCAGCTATGAAAACTGCAATAAATAACCATCTATCCACCCACGCATCCCCCCCCCTCTCCCTTCCCCTCATTCCTCCATCGCTGCTTGCCCCCAAAACAAATTTACGTTCCCATTCCCCAGTTGACACTTTACGTTGAATATTTAAAACTCGATATTAGAGGAAAGATTCAATCAACAATCATCCTCCGACGCTGAGTTTTGAAATTTATTCAGCATATTTTTTTTGAGCTAATATTTTGCCCAAAATTTAAAAAAAAAACTTTGCCGATGATAATAAAATCATCGTCGAGAAATCACTCATAAAAATGTTGAAATGCACAATGGAAAAGTGGAATACACAATGAATGGATCGTTTAAGAATCGAATAAAAGGTGTCACATCGCACAAGACACCCAGCAACATGTAATGATGATGCGTAAACGAGAAACACTTCCTTCGCTCGGCGACGACATTTTTTTTCGTTGGAGTGGTGATCGCATCATACTTCACAACCTGTTCACTTCCTATACCAACAGTCTGTGGGGGGGGAAAAAAATGAACGAAGAAAAGAGCCGAGATGGTGAGACGAGGCCAATAATGACCTCAAAAAAATCCTCGTGCGAGCAAGAATTATTCGCTTTCGTTGTGCCATCGAATCATTTCAACAATCAATCTTACTATTATTCTCGAATAATCTTTACCAAATTGAATGTATAAATCTTCCTACTATGGTACGACGTTAACCTAAATGATGATATATGACTTATGTGGTAAATATGCCTTAAATGTTTACGTGTTATGCTATACTCGTAATGCCATCCATACCTTGTGTTCATGTGTTATGCTATACTCGTAATGCCATCCATACCTTGTGTTCATGTGTTATGCT
>JAARMF010001531.1:0-10216 GCA_022844705.1 Toxascaris leonina
CGTCCATTTTCCTTCATTAAAAGGCATCTTCAGCCAAACGCTCCTTCAGCATGCCCACAAAAGTATATTACTCATATATATCACTGATTACTGATTTCATATTTCCGATATCACTGATTGTCACTGATTTCTTATCACTGATTTTATATCACTGATTTCATATTTTCATCAGCTATTGTTTTGATGATAAGCGCGAGAATCACAATTCACACATTTCTTGAAGTAGAAAAGGAATTGCAATATTCAATAAGAGAGGATCATTAACAAATACATCGAAGATTGAGAATCGATCGTTGAATTATGACTCAAGATTTTCGTTTAGAAAATGATCACTTCCAATCACTGAAATTGTTGATGATTTTTTTTTTCAGAAATAATCTAATCTTTTATATCATTTGGGATTTCCGCACGAGAAAAAAAAATCTTTTTTTAAAGTTTTTCCATTAAAAGAATATCTCAAAGCCAGCATTATCATATATTTATTCAATTTGTAATCAATGAAATGAATAATGCTCTCAGATGCATAGTGATGGAAGTGGTCACCTCTGAATTAACTGGTTGTAGTAGTGTAATAATGCTAATACAAGAGAGCAATGAATATTTGAGAGTATGATAAGCGAATCTCATCGCAAAAGGATATCATCGCATTCGTACCTCGTACGCACTTATCTCATTGTGAGCATCCCTCAGTTTAAAGTACGCAAATTAACTGCGCAAACAACGCGCACTTAATCAATTGAAATCCCTTTACAACGTATTTTTGAGAAATACGTATCTAACACTTTCGAGTAAATCTGAGAAAAAGATGGGAAGGGGGTGAGGGATGGGGGGAGGGGGAAGGGATAGGGTAAGGTGATAGCTAAAGTTGAGTGATCATACCTGTTTGATTTCAGCTGCAAATATCTATCTATGCAATGTTGCATGAAATATAAAGAGCATTTTGAAATATCTTTCACTAAATTTATCGCAAATTTGATCACCTTCCTAGAGGAATTGATTCGCTTCATCCAAACTCCGCAATTCAGTATGAATATTTCATTTCGATGAGATGATATTTCTACTGTAAAATTTCCATCCTGTTAACTTGGGGCACAAGTGAGAAGGATTGAGAGGGTCTGATTTTCAAATGAGAAAAAAGTGAGCGGTACGATGACTTGACTTCCTTAACACAGAACAAAAAAGGTGATGGGGATGAGTGAACTGGGGCAATAGCTTTATTTCCTCACTGAACGGGGCTGGGAGGGGCAGGGGGGGGGGGNGTGGCTTGTGCCATTGAATAAGTTATCAGCTTGCAAAGCCGATGGCGAGACGTTTCGCGGTTAAGAGAATGACCAATCGAGACTGCGAATGAGCAATAAAGACTTGAAACTTGAGACACCTCGATGTCAAGAGGTTTTAAGCACCAACGGATATTAAAGGCAGATCAATTAGTATCACTCTCATAGATTTTAGGATAAGGCACCCAGCGTCAAGACTTCTGATTCCCTCATACTGCACGACCTTATCCAGCATGTCTTACACAGTTAATAGGCTCGTGCTGACTTAATACTGTCCTTGTTACAAGGAACGAGGCAGTTCCTAAAATACATAATCAAACTGCGATAAAACTGTGGCCAACCATCAATCATTCCGGCAGACAACAAAGCGAATGAGAGGTCGGGTTAGAGGCGTGTTGAACTCCGATCAAAGGAGATTGTGAACCCTCATGGAAGCTGCACTTACATTTTGTCTTCAAAGGCATTTTTTTTTTCACAGCATTTGCTTGAATGTACTGACACAGCTCATTCAGACAGTCCTATACATGACACCGGTGAATGTGAATCTGCATAATCCCGTTGCATTTGTGTTCACCGAATGCCATCCACAATCATGTTCAACGCGGCAATTTGGTTTGCCGAACAGCGAAGCGAGGAATCGCTCGTTTCATCACATTACAGATGCAACTCTGATCGTTCACTAAGCTTCCGATGAGCGATGATCGCTCGGGTGAGACAACATCGCTGAATGCAAAAAACGCTTTGCTGTTACAACTTGCTGAACAGCCTACTGCAATGCCAATTGCCAATCGCAAATTCATACATGCAAATATACCGATATAGATATAATCGCATCTTGCAAATATGAACGCAGTCATTGATGGACGGCGGTTTGTCTATCGAATAAATGATTTTATGAATATTTTTCGAAAATTATTTGTGTCCACTCGGCACGAATAATCCATATGAAAGAGCACCCAGTAGAGGGTGATTGCGGAATTGCAGAAAACAGCTTTAACGATCCCCTAACCATGCTAACGTGTTGCATTTTCAGCAGACAATAAAATACGAGTAACAATAGATTCACTTTCTAAATTTGCTCTAAGACTGTNCACTTTCTAAATTTGCTCAAAGACTGTCAGGCAATATTCAAGTCTCATACTTTTAATATAGGACAATTCTGACAAGCTTGCATAAATACCTACAATACGCCAATCGTCCTCCCGGCCTGATGAGGGATGAAGAGAGGACAGTAGGGGAGGGGGGAGGGGGGGTGGTTGGGCAAAGCGTTGCCCGAACAGTGCAAAACAAGTCCATGCAATTGCGAAACGCCTTTTGCTGCTGACTTTTTAGAAGCTGATAATGGTCATCCTATAGACTGGAATATAGATATCAAATTTCAGAACTTGCTCCAGAGAGTCCTAAATCAACGTAAGGGCTCAGAATGCAATTTTCGAGGACATGTAGACAAAACTATAGACGATTTACAAGAAAAAAGACGAGGAATCACAGATGGAAGCACTACGAAATAATAAGCCAGTGGAGAAGGACGCCAAGAAAGCTGTCAGGATATACGTTTTCGCGTCTCACTCATTTGATCAAGCACTTCCATTATTTACCAATAAAAGGAGATGGCAATCCGCCCATATTTCAACTTATCGATAAATGCACAGAAACATTTCACGAGGAAGCCGTATTCCTGTAAATCAATCGGTAGAAACGTGAAGAATTTATGTAAATTCCTCCACACCTTTGATTCTATAAACTCCCTCCGAGGTTGGCGCACAATATGAATTACGTCTATGGCTGAGAATGTCTACAAATTCTTCCGAAGATGATATATATTATAGCAGCAAAACCGCACAACTCCAGCTACATTGATTGCTGAGTTGAAACCACTGGGGAGACAAGTAAATACAAACATATACAAACGCAGACACGACGTTGCCATCAGACAACCTTTTGAAAACGAATAAAACTGAGGCAATGAGGTAAAAAACGAAGTGGATAGAATTGGAGACGAAGGCAGAGCAATGATAATGACCTCAATAAATCAATGCAACGTGTAAAATTTAGAGCTTCAAGCGGAAGGATAAAAGCAAATCCATTTAGCCACTTTTCACGATGCAATTCACCCCCATTCAAGTGCTCGAGTTTTAAGCAACGTTTGTATTAGCATATCCCTTCATGACAAGCAAATCACACCGAAAACAAAAATTCGAAAATTTAGGCAATGCTGCCAAGCTAATTTCTCCAAGCTTAATAGCCGAGTAAAAACGGACAATTTGTTTAATACGAAGCATTCGAAGCCATANAATTTCTCTAAGCTTAATAGCCAAGTAAAAACGGACAATTTGTTTTAATACGAAGCATTCGAAGCCATATTGGATGTAATAATGGAGCATTTCCAGCAGAAAAGCATGTCATATTGTACCTTCCGCTTTGCATGAAGTTTATTGACAAATGCTAAAGAGCTTCGTATTCGGTGTCTCGCATCTAGAAAATACAGCGAAGCGCAGATATGGAAAAAGATTGCCACAACCTCTTAGCAGTCGCATGCAAACTTCACTTGGAAGTGTAAGAATGAGATGTTGCAAAAATGGCCATAAGTGACGACAGAATGAGGTGCGAGAAAAGGTGATGCGCAATTTATATGACTCCGGTGCTCGAAGCCAGGTGATGTCGTGCTGTGCGACATACATCCCACGAAAAGGATCTTACTTAAACGTGGCGTATCGCTGCACCGACGTCTACCGTGCGTCGATAAATAGCTTTGCGTATCGTTAGCTTTCAGTGAGCCATCGACACCAGGCTCGATTGCCTTGGCGCCAATCAACGACGGTGCTCGATGGCGCCGATTGGTGGCTTTATCGCACCACTTTGGCGACAATTGTTGATGACTCCTATCGAGAGATTTTAACTTACTGACTTCAGGCGGTGGGGGTGGCGGTTGGTTAGACGAGTTACCGCAGCCCATTACGCGATCGATTCCGCTCCGCTATCATCAACAGCTATCTTCCTGACAAGCACCGCTCGCCTCTTCACCTTTGCGAAGTGCGACGCACACACGCTGTTGGCTTGCCTCCCGCCTAACGGCTGCCTCAACACATCCCATCTCCGTCATCGCTTCGCCACGCCCTGACACTCATATAACCAATCAGCCACCTAATTCCCCCCACTGAGGTGGCCGTTTTCATGATGATCTATCAATTGCATAACGGTCCTCAACTTGGTCGATTCCCACTAAGCCTTATCCGGAAAGCGCTCTGAATCCGGAAAAAAAAACAGCGTGAATACCATGGAAGCACTTTTCCTATATGCAACCCTACCGTTTCCTCAATTGATAGTGCTATTTACTCACGGTTACTGCGCTGTATGCGATCGTGACAATTACCTACTCGAGCACCTGGTTACCGTTCCATTACTTTATTGCTTACTACCTTAGCTGCTGCTAAATAATTGTTGCTATACTCGTAGTACTCTGGTTCCCAGAGTGTCACTGCTATGTTTGAATCACTATGGTGAAGAGATGATAGGTTATTGACACATGAAACTTGTCTTTCGTGAAGTGAGTTCGACCATGTCATAAGCTTTGTAAAATGCGAAAAACCAGCGAGTTCGAGGATTGTCGGCAATATTTCAGTTGCGATCCGCTCATCCGTATGAAATTCTCAATGACGAAATCTCAGTGATGAGTATGTCTGTTTACGCGTGCCTAACCTATTGAGAGCCGCTAAATTCACACATCCAAGCATACAAACGCACTCATCTTTGTGCGTCTGCTCGTTAGCTTCAACGAGAAGCAATAAACGAAGAGGCTAAGTTTGCATTGTAGATGCTCTGATTGGTGCACTCTTCGGCGGCGCACCGCCCAAATATATTTGCGAAAAATCTTTTGTGCAATCAAGATCGTTCCAAATCTTTCCAGTTTAATATGTACATAAGCGAGATTAATCACATAGGCAATGGCACCATTAGTTGCTGACGTATTGTTTGCCGAATATTTGTAGTTGAACAAAATGAACTGCACAAAACTCATATCGTGCTAGTCTCTTTGGCGCTCATCGCATTCAGTTTTTGCATCACTTCAGCAACCACAAAGTGATTTAAGTGCTGCGCTTGCTTAAGCTTAATGATGCAAAAGTATTTGGCTTCTTTCCATATCCCACTAGCGGTGGCCCTATTGACAATATAGGCAAGTTTTCATAAAGCCGATTTTAGAACAACCATCCAACGGTCCGTCAAGTTCACTTGTGATAGCTGATCCGCATCCTACGACCATCACTCCGATTACAGCCGATGACGGAGTTTTTGCTCGTTAACCTTTGAAGTTGCTTGAAGCCGAAATTTGACTTCTTATTTGTCATTAGCTTCTTATGGATAGCCATTCCACATGTCGAGAAAGATGTTTGAACAGCCAACTGTCAGCTCGCTTCATCAGTATATAGGAGGTTGGCAATCGGCCCTCTCAGTCGTAAATCAGCGTCACATTAACGTTTGATATGACGACCTTCGATAAGTAATTTATTCACAATAATGACAAGATTCTGAAAAGCGGCTGTCAATAAGGAATACTTCTTCGACATCACCGAGACGTATGTTGGTAATAAGATGAGATAAGATGAGATAAAGCAAAACAAACTAGAATAAGGTAGGGTAAGATGCACAAGAAAAATTAACGCTTATTCACAACGAATCTTTCATGTTTTCGTTCAAAATATTTGGTCACGCAAGGCTCCAAACCCATCGGCAGCAACTGAACTAGCACTCCTTCAAACAACAATCGAATCTTACAGAAAAATTGAGCAACAGTATCGCCCACATCTACCAATAAGAAGCTTAAAGCGTGTCTATATGTCAAAGCTAACAACAATTAATAAGACTCGAATTGAACACTCCTATATATTCGGCTATACTCGAAATTTAATGAAGTAGCCGTATATGGACGTGACAGAAGTCAGTACTCAATTACCCGCACGTAAGGCACCTTTATCATATTTTGTCGGCAGTACCTCTAAGAAGCGCCACTGAAATGTAGAGTTCGAGGCAATGACCGACCGGTGAATAGCAGTTGAATATGTAAATGAACAGTGATATTAATCAAACATTCTCATTTGATTAGCTATCAACTCTATGAATAATCAATCGTTTGAATGCCAATAAAGCAATAAAATAAACGAACACTCGTCGATAGATATACGGCAAATGTTTTGACTCATTAAGACGTCAGCTTAATGGGATGTCGGCGCAAAGCGGACAAACATTAATTTCCACACGGATGCATCTATTATAAGCATATGTTGGCTGATCGCTATCCATCAAATGCTTCAAGTATATAAGCTTAGCGAATTGGCTCACTATGAGCATCAGGAAATGACGACATGTGAAGCCGTTGTGCGAGTTTAATAGCCGCACATCGGTCGACGCTGCAATCTGAAACGACCTTATTATGTAATTTGATTTGGTATATAAGCTGGTATATAAGCAGCACACCCCTCTTGTGCTAAATTACTGTCGACTACTTAAAGTTGCTGGTCAATCGCATCAGTTTCGAGGAAAATAATAACTCGTTAGCCAACAGTCATTAGTATATGGAACTTCACCATCGAATCCATACAGAAGTCACAGAAAAGTCCTTTTTGGGAGAATATGAAAGATCGATGCAGCATTAAGTGAATAAAATTCGAATTATTTCAATTGATAAAGCAAAGAGAAATCTCAAATAATCTCAATAAGACTGGTGAGGGTCTACCCTAAAGACCTCATTTGTGGATATTTGCTCCAAATTGTACATGCCTAAAATCCTTAGCCGATCGTAGCTCCGATCCGGAGCAGGAATGTTTGGTGTCAAAATAGTTGTTTGTTTTACTCCACTGCGCAGCCCTTATTTTAATTATGATGCTTTGAACTACTACCGATTTAAGTTAACTACCGTCAAGAAAATGGCAACGGCGGAGTTGAGCATATCTACCTGAAAAGTTTCATAACTTTTGCAACTTGATGCTATTTCAGTGATGCGCTTTTTTCTTCCTCTAAATATGGTCTAATCAATTGTTTGACTTTGATCACGTACTCTGATTACGTAGCGCACACTGATCACGTAGCGCACGCTGATCACGTAACGCACGCTGATCACGTAGCGCAACAATGCCCATACAATATCAGCGTTCGCAACCGAAAGATGCCTCACCAGCCAATCTGTCCAAGCTCATTNAATTTACGCTTTTCTGTGAATTGAGGTGATTGCTATGCTCATGCCATAAAATGCTATAAAACACAATAAGTCGCTAATCACTCAATTATCAGCAATACCAGTTGCTGGATTATTGTCCAATACACACCATCATGTTTGTTTTTTTTTTTCAACGATCACACTCGCATGTACCATAAAATTTATGACAATAACTGTCATCATTTTCTNCGTCCAATACACACCATCATGCTTGTTGTTTTTTTCAACGATCACACTCGCATATACCATAAAATTTATGACAATAACTGTCATCATTTTCTAGGTGTATAATATATAAGGTACAAAGGTACAAACGCAGCTGTAATTTCATCGATTCCCTTATCGATGCAGCTGACAACCATGCTCACACATCGCTGTTGTGAACGGATTTCCGGAACGCCTGGTAGTCATCCTACTGGCGATCCATTGCGAAACCAGCCGGGAATCGAACCCGGGCCTCTTCGCTTAATAGGTGAAGGCCTTACCGNTGAAGGCCTCACCGCTGAACTACCGATCCCCACAATAAATAAGAGGGTGCACAACATGTGCTAAAAGAATTCGTACTTTTGAAGGGCGCATGAATATGATGAAAAGCTATCGTTGCAGTTATGAAGAAAATTTTCCTTTGCAGGGACCCGTTAATTAAGAGTCACAAATATGCAAAAGAGTGCATACCTTGCATATGAATCTGCCGCCGTCAAACTTCATTGTACTGCTATTCAATTCATTGTACAATCCGTGAAGCTTGTTCCTCAATCAAATAGATCCATCTTTAGAGCACATCTCTTACCGATCGACTCCTGCTTGCAGTAATAATCCACGATCCACCCGCCGACATCATTTTTTCCAACAACCTAATTCTACAAAATAATAACAATAATAATAATAATAATAATAATAATAATAATAATAATAATAATGACAATAATAATAATAATAATAATAATAACAATAATAATAATAACAATAATAGTAATAATAAAGCTTTAAGATCAGCTGGTATTAAAGGAGCTTATCGTTGTATGCTCATAATGGATGTATCGGATGGTATTATAGAAAGTGAAAAATAATTTGCTAATTTTTTATACGTTCGTTCAGTTTGCAAAATTATTTCGAGTGCCATGCAGTTAGGATTATCCAGATAATATGCGCAAATGCACCATCGTTAGTGATGTCGTTGCCATCGTCACGTTATCTCTGCCTCATTAGGTGCCTGTCCACTTCTTTCACGCAGCAAGAACATGTAGAGTAATCTTTCACCTATGTGATATCGTCAATGAATAAGCTTCTTTATACGTAAAAAACATTTGAGTATATAAATAAATAATGATCGTTTTCCTTCCCACACCTTCCCTTCCTTTCTCAATCCCATATCTTTTGAATGAAAGGTGAGCAGACATGAACATCACTGAATAAAGTAGGCTGAAGACTTTCCATGGAACATCAGCAAATAGCAAACTTTGAAAAAAAAGATCGACATCAGAAAATTTTCAAAAGTACCTCATTGATGTGTCAAATTTTCGGCACATTTTCCGTCATTGAAAGCGATCATAACACAATAATTATTGCATTCTCAAATTTGCTCTCTCAAAAAGCGAATCATCGAAATATGCCAATCACAAATTTTGCAATGATTTTTAGCAGAAATTTCGCATTTAAATTTTAGTAAATAATAAAAATTTTGCTTAAAAATTTCAATTAAATTTTAGTAAATAATAAAAATTTTGCTAGAATAAAGTGGAGTTTTTATTTATGATCGGAATTATAAAAAAATATGAGCGTTGAATGCGTCGAGAAGATGAGCAACAGATGTCTGACGTAGATCCTTCCTACTCATTGACGTATATTTTAAGTTAAGCTCAAATTTTGAGAACAGCGAATGATGGATTCTCAGTACAAAAAAAAAGAATCACCTTTCTTTTGTCTAATATCATAAACGAACGGAATGAGATAGAAAAATCCTTCAATTTCTGGATGGAATAACTACACGTAATGGCGTTTGTAATGACTGAAAAAGAATTCAAGGAGGATGATGCTATGATTATTGCAGATTTCGGTGAGTGAATGTGACAAAGGGGTGACTCTTCAGCAAAAAAAAAAACAAATAAACTTGGAAAGCTTTGTGAAAGTTCAATGACTAAAGAAANTAAAAATTTCAATTAAATTTTAGTAAATAATAAAAATTTTGCTAAAATAAAGTGGAGTTTTTATTTATGATCGGAATTATAAAAAAATATGAGCGTTGAATGCGTCGAGAAGATGAGCAACAGATGTCTGACGTAGATCCTTCCTACTCATTGACGTATATTTTAAGTTAAGCTCAAATTTTGAGAACAGCGAATGATGGATTCTCAGTACAAAAAAAAAGAATCACCTTTCTTTTGTCTAATATCATAAACGAACGGAATGAGATAGAAAAATCCTTCAATTTCTGGATGGAATAACTACACGTAATGGCGTTTGTAATGACTGAAAAAGAATTCAAGGAGGATGATGCTATGATTATTGCAGATTTCGGTGAGTGAATGTGACAAAGGGGTGACTCTTCAGCAAAAAAAAAAACAAATAAACTTGGAAAGCTTTGTGAAAGTTCAATGACTAAAGAAACAGCCATTGCCATGAAAAGATTGGGTTCAAAGATTATAAACGCCGTCAATAAACCCAACGATAAAATCGAAGACTGCCGTAATTCGTCATGAAGATATATCCCATCAAAAACTGAAGGCAA
>JAARMF010001531.1:18171-34163 GCA_022844705.1 Toxascaris leonina
TTATTATTATTATTATTATTATTATTATTATTATTATTATTATCGATGTTATTATTACTGATAATATTATTACTATTGATGTTACCACCATTTATTATTCCAGTCGTTATTACTGTTATTATCACTCCAATGTTATTATTACTGTTTTTGCTAACTTCAAGAGCAACAGCCGTGTCAGCATTTCACGAGACCACGCCAACAGGCTAAATTGTATGAATATATATATAATATCCTTGACGACATTGTTGTTTCTCAGGCGCATAATACTAATAATATGTATTATGTTGTTTGTTGTTATAAACCATGGGATGCGCCGAATCAGATATAGATGTTTTTACTGACGTTTCGGCTCATTGAGCCATAATCATAGTAACAACCCTCAAACTTGGGTAATTAAACCCAAGTTTGAGGGTTGTTACTATGATTATGGCTCAATGAGGTTTAATTACCCAAGTTTGAGGGTTGTTACTATGATTATGGCTCAATGAGCCGAAACGTCAGTAAAAACATCTATATCTGATTCGGCGCATCCCATGGTTTATAACAACAAACAACATAATACATAATATATATATATATTCACGCCGATTGGTTACTACCCTCAGCAGTGATCACTACCTCTTCCGGTGACAATCGCTCGTACTATTCAACGTTCGAAACAAAGATTGAGCTAATGACTCAGCAGTGAATACATAACAATATTTATCGAAAGGAGGTATTTAGCAATAAAAATATAGCGCAAAATTTTTTTAAATGCTCGAGAGATCAAAACTAACGTTCATCTACGTGCCAAAGAAGAGAAAATTGATCGACGCAGAAGCGATAAAGTAGAGGTAGTTGAATTCTGCTTAAGCATACAAGAGTTGATTCCAAGTCAGGTTCGGAATATTGCTCCAATGGAAGAACCATCCTTGCGTCATGCCAGAAAAAGCGCTCCGCTATCGTCAATGATTCTATACCACCATCGGGCAATGAAGACATACAAATCATAAGAATAGCATTCAGAAGCCGTATTATATCACGCTCATCGCTACGCATCGATAACAGCGAAAGTTCTTGACAATCTTCTTGTTTATCGTTGAGATAGTTGCTTAAATATTGCCGCAATAAGACGACACATTCCTGCAAATCCTAAAGATAAATTCTTCTTACATCCCGCACTCGCAACCTGAAGGATTTGCTGCACAGCAGACTTTTTCAGTTGATAGGACTGACAACTACAGGAAGCAACGGCAATGATAGTCACCATCATGTAGCAGTCATTGAAAGCTGTCGTTTGGTTGTCGACAAAATCTGGCAATCATTATATCTTTAAATAACTACACACTCTTAGCGAGTGATTCGATAAGAAAGCTAGAAGTGCTTCGCTATGAGTTGAAGCAACAGACACTGACTGAGTTCATTAAAAAATAAAAATAAATTGAAATGAACCGAGCGTTATTTTTCCACAGGATTGAAACATTTGAAATATTTTAAAATAAAATACACTACTTATAGCTGAAAATACTATTTATATCTCGCCATCTGATACTTTCGCTAGCTAATTAACTATCCAACTTTGCGCATATGCGCCTCATATCTATGGCATCGACGATTGAACAGCCCTAAAATGAGTCCCATTTATTTCGCATATACGACCCAAAATAATTTCCTACTCAACTAATTCAAAACTCTCAGCGGTTCATTTATGTTGGAAAAATCGATACAAAGTGGCACATTTCACTAATAAATAAGCTATCGATCAGCGATTGTCTTTCGAGTGTTAGGAACTCAAATAAATGGAAAAACCGATACCTAAGGAAATATATTGAATGATGCTTCCTAACAAACGTCAGTGACCGATTCCATACTTTTCAAATAATTTCAGTGCTAATTGAACACCAATAAAAACATGATAAATCGCGACCTATAGCATGACATAAACCTCAGTTTGAGGTAAAGAGATCTTCGAGAGTTTTAGCTCGACTCAAAGTTCGAGAACTTTTTGCTAACCTCGATGTTTTGCTCATGCCATAAAATAACTGCCTCATCAAGTATATAGGTAAGATGACGTCTATCATCGTTGACTGTCATATCCATAATCTTTCTGGCATTCGTAAAATCATCACGTATCATACGTCCATGCAATGCTGCCACACTGCTAAGCGAATCGCAATCAAGCAACTCATAGAGACATGTGTCATCTAGTGCCATCCCCACGCGTATATCACAACCTTCAATATGCAATATGCAAATATGTTAATAAGAATATTATCACTTAAGCTTATCACTTATCACTTAAATATTATCACTCAAATATGTCAATAATCACTTCAACTTGAACAATATCATCGCCTATTCAACAATAATCAGCAAATCGGCGATTCGGTGATTCGCTTTTATCACCTTTATAAATCAGATCCATATTTGTAAATCCGAAAATTGACATCAAAGGTATAGATTTAGCTCCACAGACTAAAGATATGCAAGTCTTTCCATCCCCACCCCCTCCCCCCTCCACTCTTCCTTGTACGAATATCGCTTTATTGACTGAGGCTAGAAAAATGTCAGCAAGAAATGAAAATCGTCAATTAAAAGCTCAAAAAATAAATAACAAGCAATTTGACATAATTGACAAAGCCGAATGAAATAATTGTCGTAACGATTACAAAGTTTATTAAGCTTGCATAAAGCAATGAGGATAAGCTGCACTTGCATCGGATAAGCTCAAAAATGTGAACTTACATTTGTTGGCTATTTCTTGAACGGTTTCAATCGAATGCATCGAATCTCCACAAAACCACTCAACGAGTGCCTCTTCCAAGCGCTCAATCATCTCCACCTCTTCTTCATCCTCATTTATATGTGAATATCTCTTAAGTTCTTGTGCTCTTCGAAGATATTTCAAAGATTCGTCGTAATTCTTCATATAGAAATAACAACAGCAAACGGCATATTCACAACGAGCCAACACATACTGAAATTAATTATTCGTAGTTATAGCATATATATGCAAATGTGGGTCCCCATTGTTATATTCCTATGGCTTTTTCCCTCAGATTTCTCATCGATGCAATAGTAGTTCAACGCTGGATCAGCTTATTCAAGTGAAAGCATGGAATATATGACAATGAAACTATTTTATAGACTTTTTTGCTATTTTCCCTCAATGTTGTTGCAAAGTTTGCACTAAATACTTTATTGCTACACCTTCAAGCAGAGATCGTGCGAAAGGTGTCATAAATTTCATCAATTCCAATCAGATCCTTATTTCGGTCATTAAGTTCCGCGGCAAGCAGAATTGTGCTTGGCAACTGAATTGAAATATCGAATTTACATAAATAATTTCAATTGTAATTAGGCGATAATAGCCTTTGAAACACTATACAAACAGCATTACTCAATAAGTGAGAAATCCCACCGGAAAACCTCTCCAGGCTAGCCAAAAATTAATAGAGAAATTGCTTATGGGCAGAATGGATGAGCTGATCGGATAATACTGCTTGCTGATCTAATTTAGTCAATAAATCACTGAGAAAGGAATTAACGGAAATGAAAATATGTTCAGGAAACGATAGGCATGAAAGTCAAATGAAGGAGAGTCACAACTGATGGAACACTTAGTTGATAGTGCTAATCATTCTAGTGCTGAGGAAAGTGACATAAGTAGATTTGGAGATACTATCAGTGATGCCTACCTTGTCTTCAGTTATCAGTGATACCTACCTTGTCTTCAGTTGCATTTCTTGCCCTCTCGAAAGATGTAAGTGCTGCCTCGGGATTGCCCTCACGAAGACGACAGAGGCCGATCTCATAAAGCACCTCGTATCCTGATGACTCAGGTGCTCCACTCCTGACGTACTCATTAAGGACAAGCGTTGCTTTGTTGTTCATTCCAAGCTTCCTATACAAAGTGCATAGATTCAAGAGAAGTGTGAGTGTGCGATGATGTCGCGAATTCACGCATAGTGTTAACGCTCGTTCGGTGAATTTAAGTGCCTCATCGTTGCACGTCAATTGCAAAGCCGTTTGTGCTGATTCTTCCAATACTGTGACCTTTAATAAAAATATTAAGCAATTTTTGCAGTTTTATCATCTTTGATTATTCAACAATTTTACAATTTCATTTAATTGCTGATACTATTTTTACCTCAGTTAATACCGCAAATTACCAATAAATAATGCAACATAACCATCAATGCACTCATCGCTAATTTAACCAATTTAACCAAATAAAATGTCGAAAAAACAATCATTTCCATCACCTCTTGAGAAAAATTTGTCTCTAAAAAACGCATTCAAAAATCGATGAATTTTGGTAATAATTGGTAAATGAGTGATCGGATTACGCAAATTAAACCAAAGAAATTTTCGGCCCTCCTTATCAGCTTCTGAAACAAATGTTTACAACAACTTCAAAAAGATTCGAAGAAATCTACAGTGTGCAGGTGTCGTTTGTATTGCAATAGTCACTACGGTTCAATGCAGCACAGTTGTGCTAACCTGAAGGTCGATAGAGCCTTGCAATGAGACAGCAACTCTGTTGTGACATAGTCTAAGTGTCCATAGTGCATCGCTATTGAGTCGCTTCTCCTCGATCAGATGTCGCAATGTCTCACATTTACCATCCGTATCGTCAATATCATCGAAATAGCACAATTGCTTACAGAAATTCAGCATTGCCTAAAAATGCTCAAAATGTAAAGCCAATCCCCCGAGGCAAAATAATATTCAATATTACTCATTCGCTTCTTCTTTCTTTTACATTCTAACAGACTGTTGACGATCCTCTATCATATAATGAGGTGTCGTTATAAAACATAACACAACAGTGCATTTGCTAAAGAATTTGATGAAAATAACGAAGACTGTAAGTGCTGCTCGAATAACACTCAACGATTCTGCTAGCGACCACTTCACTTTCAGATTACTGTTTAAAGTCATCTGATCCAAAAACATTGAAGAACTCAAAGAGTATTCGCAAATAAACGTGGAAGTGACGAACAATCGGAATGCGTGTGATACGAACGACTCCACTAACACCTTATGCATGGAATAGCCAGAGCTTTCCTGCACGAAGATGAGCAAGCATATTACGGCTAAATGACTCTGTGACGGTAAGCCTTAAATTTGCAGTCCAGCCCCCCCCCCTTTCCTCCCCCTTCCCTCCCCCCTCCCCAGTGTAATAGGGCAAGAGCTGACCACCAATCAAACCTCAGATGTGCAGATGATACCGGATGTAAGCTTGACGCAGCACTATGCTTCATTAGCAGCACATGTCGCCTGACTATGCGATGAAGTCATGTTGACACCATTATCGCCTACACAATTTACAGATGCGTCATGGACGATGAGAGCATTGCTTTGAGGATCTTGTGCTTTTCAATGGTTAGTTTTTCGACAATACAACAGTTGCGCCAGCTTATAAAGCTCAACAACGTTCTGTTTTCATGTTTTTTTTTTCTGCAATGAACTTGAGACAAGGATTTAAGGCTTCAATTGTGATGCAGGCATCAGAAGCTCTACAAACTCGTTGCGAATCATCAATGAGCGCAAAACACGCTTCATGGCTCTAAATCACAACCAGCGTCGAGGTAAACTTGCTTCAAATTCATTGATTGAGTCTTAAATAGCAACAACCTTTTTCTTGTTGTTAAATCCGATATAACATTCAGCTATATAGCCGTAGATGAGACCAAGTTCTCGCCGACGTTGCATGAGATTAGCGACATCGAGTGCTTTCGTTAAGACTTTCTTCGCTTGCGCAAACATATTCTGCTTGATAAGAAGCCGACCGATTTGTAAAAGTGCATCCAATTTTGCCTCATTATCACCTAAGAATCCGGCCAGTGTCAAATAATATCTGCAAAAAACAAATTTTTTTTTGGTCTGAAAAAATTTTCCAAAGCGAATTAAAAAAATTTTTTTTTCCAAATCGCAGATGCGGCCTCAATTCGTCAATGCCTCCGGGGTCACCATCACTACACTGCACTGATAGATTCGGTGGTTTATTAAATGACCTCAAAGCTTATATTTAAGCTTGAAATAACAAGCTTCCACATTAGCGAATTAGCTTCGTTAATGAAAACATCAAAACACAAATTCTGTTCAATTCGATCTTAAATATTCGTTGCTTCACAATGATTCTTGTTGTATTGAACATGAAGCAACGATCATTTACCTAAAATGTTTGGTATTGTTGAATTTATAACCACTATTCAAAGAAGGTGGGGGTTAGTAGATCAGTGGTAGAGCCTTCACCCGTTAAGCGAAGAGACCCGGGTTCGATTCCCGACTGATTTCCCAACGGATCGCCAGAAGGTTGACCACCAGGCGTTCCAAAAATCTGGTCATAACAGCCATGTGTGGGCATGATTATCAGCTGCATCGATAAGGGAATCGATGAAACTTCAGCTTCCTTTGCATCTCTGTTGTACCTTTGTATTCAAAGACGGTACAAAATATAACGCTATAAACATGAAATGTCATCATTCAAAAACATTACCGCAGACATGAATGTGATTGTTGAATAGCGTTCGTTGACATATGTATTTTTGCTGTATTTGCATAAATACGCATCATCGCTTTAACATTGGTCACTTGTTGATAGACGGCTAGTGAATGTTGATAATAAGCGAGTGCTTCATTGCAATGAAATAAATGCCAATGTGTAGCTGCTAACTTATTGC
Organism: Toxascaris leonina; assembly: GCA_022844705.1. Taxonomy (NCBI): domain Eukaryota; kingdom Metazoa; phylum Nematoda; class Chromadorea; order Rhabditida; family Ascarididae; genus Toxascaris; species Toxascaris leonina. The sequence goes on from JAARMF010001531.1 coordinate 24,840, forward strand.
ATACCTTAAAATAACCTTATTTTATTTATTTATTTATTATTTATTTATTTATTTCGTCATCACTGGACAATAGGCAACTGTTAGCCTTTATATCGCATCAAAACCTTCAATTCAACGATCATGTTCGCTATGCAAGTTCAGCAGTTCAGTCGCACGGTATCTTATAGATCTCGTTTGTTTGAAGAAAGAAAAAAATATGGAATTCATCGTAATTAACTCAAAGAATTTCAGACTCCATCACGATGCCGAAGCTTGCTTCACTATGAATAGGAAGCCACTGAGTTCGCTAGCCTGAGCTCGGTAGTTCGGTCAAAGTGTTTCTTATTTGGCCGATGCTTTTCCTCCTAAGATAACACACAAAGGTCAAGCTCATATTCAAAATAAACTCGAATATTGATATCTTTTTTTCAGTCGCCATCAACCGAATGACAACTCAACACAATTGAACCAATTTCAGGTCACCCACTAAGCTATTCAGAAAGATGAATGTGATTAATTTTTGCCCACCCAATCGAATGGGCTTTTAGACACAAAGAATGACACTATGAAATCTCCTCTTCGTCTGCTATTTTCATTAGATATTTGAATAGAAGTAGAAAAAATTAAGATCGACCTCAGCCTCACGATGTATGTCGCCTTCTTCTTGAACGAGCATGAGGCATTTCTCATAATGAGACAATGCCATCTCAGCATCACGTGTATCCAACTCAAAATCTGCACTATCTTCGAGAACCAATGATTCCCTCAACGATGCACCATTGTCATCAAAAATACACCGCAAAGCCTTGAAATGCTCTCTTCTTCGCTCCTGCAAACGCGGCTACGGATCGGCTCTCGAGGTTGAATATTGACAAAGATAAGCTAGGAGGAACAATTACTTTTCTCAATAAAATTACCCTCTTGAATATTTGAGTGATCTTATTTTGCGACCTTTGCATGAAATATGCGTGAATTCGTTTTTGTGCTGCAATAGATTGACTGCATTGCGGAAATCTCGATCCTCAAGCATCTAATAGCCTATATGAAAAGAGATTTTACAAACGGAACACTTAAATGCACAAATCATTCAATGAATAAAATAGAGGAAAGAAATACTTAAAAACATTTGCTAAACGAAAAGGATCATCCACCAAGGATCATCCACCAACTACAAATAAAATATGGGACAAAATATCAAACGTTCGAAATAAGCAGTGAAAAAATCGCCAAGAAAAATCTTTCCAGTATAAAATTTATTCGGTTTTATTTTTCTTTTCATTGCTTTTTGCCCCTTTCGAGAGTTGCCTTAATATTATCATTAAATTATTAATCAAACCTCATTGTTGTGACGTCGATAAAATCGTGTCAAACTTGAGTGCGCATCAATAAGCAATAGCGGGGAGGCAACCTTTCTAGCTAGTGTCAGTCGCTTTAACAACACATGTTCGGCTTCTTCATTGTTGTTGCATGCTTCATTCAAGCATGCCAACCGATTCAAGCTATTCAACCTTACTTCTGCAATAGAAATGCCTGAGGCAATGATTTTTGAAGGCATCTTTCTCATCATTTCTCCCATTGTTGACTATTCGAGTGTTGAGAGACAATAAGAATTCAAAAACCTCAGCACAGTTGCATGAGTTCAAGAGCAATGTTACTTCAAGCCAACTTCCCATTTCCAGAATTCGAAGCATTGAAGTTGGTGGACGCCCGCAAATTGGTTAGCTGTTTTGGAGAACGGTGTAGGGCACTTGTGTGTTTAATGGGGCACCTTTAAACGTGTTACCTTGCTTTGTCCCCCCCCCNCCCTCTCCCCCCCAATGAACCAACTTAGGACGATGGAACATAGATGCGGTATCAGACTTATTCAAATGCGAAAAGCGTCGTAACAACGCACTTACCAAGATTGTCATCTTGAATAAGCTGATCATATTTGCTCCAAAGGGCGAGTGCATTGTTATAATCGTCGATAGCTTCATATATTTGGGACATATTCCTGAAAAAAAAAAGAACAAAGTTCCACTGATAGAGAATTGGTTTATTTCACCGCTTTTCTTGCTGTTGTTATGTGAATCATAAAATCATGTCTTCAATTTGAATGAAAAGGATGGAACACTCTATTCAGATGGCTCTGATTTCTGATGAGCCATAGATGATTGCAATCTCTTTGAGGAAGTCACAAATACATCAGGCCAAATAGACGAGTACTAACTGGCAACGTAACTATGAGCAAAATAATGCATCACACAAAACTTTCAGATAACTGCAAATATGATAATGTAATGCCTTTGAGACATCCTTCAACCGTAGATTGAGCTAAGCTTATTCAGCTTGAGGTCACAGTACCATTTCGGCATGAAATATTCAAAAAACAATAAAGTATCTTAAGAGGTATCGCAACCCTTTCTATAAGCTTGCAATTGTCGATTCGATAGCCAGACAAACTAATAAAAGCTGAACGATAATTTTTATGGAAGATTTTTAGTAACTGACTTATCTCATCATCATCAAAAAATCGACAGCATTATCATGAGTTCTAGAAATTTTTAAACCCAATACTGGGAAAGATTGTAATCCAAAAAAAGAGTTTGCTGTTTTGGCTCCGTTTTGGAGCAAAACGAGTTTGAGTTTGCTCCAAAACGGAGCTGATTTAGTAGTACAAAGGAACTATAGTGACCGCCATAATATAAAGAGCGTCGCACTATACCTAAGGGCATCGGCTTCAAGAGAGCGTGATGATACACCAATAGCGATTTTGAGTTGCTTCCTTGCCCATTTACGAGCACCATAATGCTGGCCAACAGCTAGATGACATTCGCTTAATAGGCCAAATAATAGACCCATCTGCAACCACTCGAGTTATTAACAGCATGTAAAACGAAATGCTCATATATTCTGTGTTAGAACCATTTTCTCCGGATTAAAATACAGCCGCCGTAAATGAAAAAACGACGCCGAAAATGAAAAAAACGACGCCGACTGCCGCATTGACAGTAGTAGCCTCCGACATCTAAATGTTCTCATCTTGTAGTGATAGCGCAATTTAGAATGCAGATCGAATGCATGCATACCTTATCTATACTCACAAAATTGGGCTAACACCTCACTATTGCTGTAAACATCTTTTCACATAGCTATAGATAAACAAATACTCTTCATGAATGTATAGGGGGGCATCTAACAAGTTCCCGATTGCTAAGAACAAAGCGATTTAGCACTATCATCAATCGCCGTGAAACAATGCTGAATTTTTTTAGGCTGTGTGAAAAAAAAGGAAAAGATTTTCAAGCCAAGATGCTACCTATGCTCAGGTGAGCAACCAACCGCTAAGCAGCCATACGAAAAGCAATGGCGACTTCAGTACACCACTCCCTAAACCCTTCATGAGGTTATTGCTTTGGGATACGGATTCTCATCGTTGCCTGACGGTTATGGCAAACTCAGGCTCTACGATCGGGGTATAAATGTTTGAGTTTGCACCTGTGTTAACAATTGATTAGATAACCTTATCAACGTTATGTTGCAGCACTTCAATAATAATATTATCGCAAATTAATATTTCAAATGTTTTAGGAGAAAAGAAAAGTAATTCGGCGCTAAAATATTTTGCCGCCCTATCACAATAAAGACGTATCCATGAAGAGTTGGGCGTTCAATTTTGACAAGATGTAGAGAAAAATGATGTGAGCACCCGATGAGCCTATTGTTAGTAAGCCCTTCAACATTTGCTCAATAATAACTTAAAAACTACAAGTTGCTAGCTGAGACAATTTCGCTGCCTTTAGCCACAAATGTTGATGCGATGATCGACGTAAGCCTAAGATATAGCCGACCAAAACGATGATGAACAAATTCCAGAGCGATATTGAATGAATCAGCAATGTCCTCCAAGCTTGATTCCGATTATGTTTGTGAACAGAGTGAGACAAGCATTAAATGTAGGAACGATGGCAAAGGAGAGGGTAGACAAGAGGTGCCCTCCTCACCTTTCTTTGATCATCGTTGGGAGGGGAGGGGGGGGGGGGNAAATATGGGAAAATGATCCCATTCATGCTTTTATATGGTACCAAGACATGCATTCAATATCGGCATTCATGGTGCATGTAGGCATGTCAAAGGATTCCTCCAACAGTCTCGAAATGTGGTCTGCCTCCTGGTAGATGCTAAATGGGGAAAAAAAATAATATGATCTCCTCTCATCACGAACGGGATACTGGAGTGTTTACATCAATAATGAAAGGAATAGGCACTCTGGACAATTTATTTTTACATACACAAAATGTGTCCATTTTCCATTCTCTTAATAGCTCATTCGAACTTATCAAAAAAACATTGTGAAGTGTGACCTGAGGTATGTAGGTGTTAAGCACATCATGAAGAAGGTAAAGCTAACCATATGTGCCGATGGTTCCTCAGTGGTGAAATGTGCCGTAGCTGTTTGAAGAATATGAAGTGCGGCTCGAGCATCCTCTTGAATCAGAATACATTTACATCTGATTATTGTTGCAATCGCTCTCTCATCGGCGCATTCGCTTAGTCGCTCGATCTCATCACAATAGCCAATCGCCTCATTTAATTCTTTCTTAAATTTATAAAAAATTCTTTTAACATTTATCGATAGAAAAAGAATTATTCTATGTCATATTAAACCATAGAAATGCAATATCGTCTAACTCAGAATGTGTTTATAAAAATTTTGGCGCATATTTTTTCCATATTTTTTCCACATTTTTTCCTATATTTTTTCCATATTTTTTCCATATTTTTTCCATATTTTTCCAATATTTTTCCATATTTTTTCCATATTTTTCTACACCACTTTATCTAAAATATTTTTAAAACTGCACAATGATTTATGTCAATCTACGAAACGATTGACGCATTCACTCAAATGTTGCTTTGAGAATGAAATGCAGCTTCAGAAGTAAGCTAAACGAACAAATAATACAAGCTATTGCGTTTATGAAACTAGAACGTCTTCTGAAAATAATAAAAGCCATCGCTTAAAAGATGAAATCATGTGAGCACTCTTGAAGCAATGCTATGTGAGATTAGCACGATTGAGGAGAAGCGTGCACAAAATGAGAGCACCACAATTTTGAGGACAATGGCCTTCCCGACGTACCCGACTTTTTCGGTAATTTCACCAGTACTCTAAAAACATCGAAACGGAAATAAATCATATGCCAAATCAGATTCGCTTACCTTTGCGATAGCGATCTTAGCACGATGGACTAAACAATTCACACTGACCGACTTAGTTTTCATGAATGCCACCTCTGCCGCATCATACTCACCCATCTGCATAAGTAGTCCGCCGAGTGTTTCATGAAGACCGTCAGTCTCCTCACCTCTCTTCAAGAAATCTTTATTAGATATCACAAAACAATCGCCACAGTTCAGACTAATTGTGTGTACTTCAGCTTCAAAGTCCGACCTTCATGACCCATCTTCATCTCATACTTCTTTTATAGGTTGCAAGTGAGTGGCTTGACTCACACACAAGGTTCCTAGAAGGCTCTCTGAAGCTAATATCAATATTCATAGTAGCTTCCATCTCGCATCACCTCATATCTCAAATCTGACAGCGCCTATTTTCCAACCCGTTTACGAAGGAGGTCACCAACCATATACTGCCTATTTTCCTTCGTCTGATGGTGAACAGGCTATGTTGTGTAATTTTATAGCATCAATCATATAATCTGAAGAGTGTAGGAAGTGACAAATCGCTGAACGGAAGGATTCAGTGAGAAAAAAAAGGATTCAATGCAAATCAACGGCAAAGGGCAAATACATGATTAATCTCAATTTTGAAAGATTTTGATTTCCCACTAAACTATTCATCCTCTAGGATACCTCAGGGTTTAAGGACGCATCTCTTGCAGAGATTTTATTACACTGCCCGACTAGGCTTTCAAGCATGACATCATTTCAAAAATGGCGCATCTGTCGGATATGAATATATAAGGTTGGCTTTTTTAATAAGCTTTTAAAGCAACTGTCACAAGAAGCTTAACAAAAGAGTAAACGTGCAGCAGCGAAGCATTGTTTGGTACCAAAAACAGATTTTTGTTAGCTTTGCTTTTCTCAGAAGGGATGTCTATCTTCTTGCCAACCGCACAGAAATAGAAATAAAGATTTGAGCTGCTTCACCTTTCTTTTGCTCATCTTCGCATGCACCTATGCACTTTTTTATTATGTGGCATTTCGGTGAAGCTGTAAACCACTTTCCCAGAGTTGTTAGTACAAGTATTTCGTGGAAATGCACTGAATTATGAGATACTTTGCATTATTCTCGTAAAACAATGAAGCGAAACGAGACAAAAGAGATGATGCAGGTTTATGAGGAGGAAATAACGGCAAATGATGAAACCTTATGCTTGAGCTCGATCTCACGTTTGATATGTATAACTGCGAGCGTGAGTTCATCTTCGATGAATGCAATTTTAGCGATATTATCGTGAATCAATAATTCTGCATCCAAATCTTCTGAATGATATTCAAATTTAGGTGATTAAATAACAAAAAAGAGAATGCAATTAAAGATTTACAAAAAATATATTTAACACTATTTAATAATTAAATATGAGATAGAAACACAACAAGGTATCAATTAATATCAGCCAATACCTCAAATCTTAGAATGCCATCAAATCAAGAAATCATCTATCTAATCGCTAAGCTTTCCACAACAGATTAGAGCATCGAATAAGACAGCGAGCTTAAGGTGTGCAGAACGAAGGGGGAAGATCACTCTCAGATACCTGAGGTACAGCAGACTGCTCGATAGCACAATGAAATATCCAGCTGCTTCGTTCTGTTTACAAACTTTTTCAGATGCCCATTACTTCTCATTGAAATCTTTCAGTTGAAAATGTTCAATCATCCAGTTGCAAAGTTATCGACAAGCAACTGCCAAAGATTTGATTAGGGGCTCTTGTATCGTTAGAAAAATATTGCTAGAAATAGCTGCAAATAACAACATTTCTCAGGATAAACCATTGATAAAGACATGGTCTTTTTCACAAACTTTCCATTTTAGAGAAAGTGATAGTGGGGGGGAGGGGGGAAGGAGCGGGAAGGAGGAGAGGAGAGGAGGGGGGGTTAGAAATTAATGTTATCGCAAATCTCCTCAAATATTGCCTTTTAATGATTCCTCAACCAACGATTTCTTTCATCACTACGATCCCCCACTCCCTTCCATTCACTTTTATCCCTATCCCTAAAGCAATTAATCGCTTTTGACTTGAATGTTCCGATAATGAAACACTCTTTGACCTTCCTTACGGCACCAATATTCTTCAAAAAAAAGCTTCAACTAGTTTTTCATCATACTTTATCTATTATTAAGCATCGTTTGTTAAGTTGCCCTCTGAAGTAATCCTTTGAAGCCCTCTGAAGAGGTGCATAGCTATACCACAACTTTATTCAATGTAGTACAGCAAATATTGTAGTGCTATCTTTTCTCATAGCAAGCAGATACGGTGATTACGAAGACGGAAATTATTGAGTAAATAATTCTTCAACAATTGAATACAATTTTTAATTATGCGCTGTTGATGAGCTTACATCCCCCTGAGCAGGAAAGAGTGAGGAAAGAAGGATAAAAAGCCTTATATCTCCACAATTAGATTCTTCTATGTGTCGTAAAGCAAACGCAAAGATTCTTACTAGTTTAAACGGCTCCAAACGAGTGAGTTTTTTGCATCCGGCTTGAGGTGACGAATCAAGTTTGAATACATTCTTGCTGAATGGATATTGCAGCATGAAGGTCACATCTTACTTTCTCTAATCTAGAAATGCTAGCGATTGCAGAAAAGATGTCAAAAAAACCTATGATATGAGAAAGAAAGAATGCAATAAAAGCGGGTTGATATTGCTTCAAATTAATACTCCAACGCCAAAATCAGCAAGGAAATAAAGCACGAACCTAGCTGTTCAGCGATTTCAAGTTGTATATCAAGGTAATCGAGTGCCTTACGAAGGTTGCCCGATTCGTAATGAGCACGCGATAACGCACCAACCACCGATTGCCTCAATTGTGGACAATCGGTGTCGATCTCAAGTGCTGCGTTCAACATCGAAATCGCATGTGCATTGTGCCCAATCGCTAGCAATTCTTGACCAATCGCACTCACAACAACAAACGCATCCGCTCGAATATGTGCTGCTTGCAGTGAATTCATCAACGAATAGAATTTATCTATAAGCAAATCTTATTTCGTTTGCTTATTTCCGATCCGATAAGTCAGCAAATGATTAAAATTCTACAAATGCTCTCACTTCTCCCTTCATCTCAGCAGCGGAAGTGAAATAAAGTACCCCATTTTTGAAATATTTCAGCATCATTCGGGAGAGGGCGGAGATATCACCGCTGATTTAATTATCCTCCGGAGCAATACGAATGGAAAAAAGACATCAGCGATAAACGGATCTGCAATAAGCATATCTATAAGCGCTATATAATAGATAAAAAATACCTCGTATAGAAGTAGTATAAACGCACTGAATGAGAGCATTCAATAGCTGTGCGTTGTTTCTGTCGATGGTAAGCCCTTTGCAATAGGCCAACATTGCCTTCTCCAACTTTACGGCACCTTTCAGTGAATCACCTTTCCGTAGATAGGCCTATAAAGAATCTTGTCAAGCACATCGGCTTAAGAAAACGGCCTTCCAGACGAGAGTCGTATTGAAAGCATAGGATGCTTCAATAGCACCAAGGAACAGGAAGAAAACTGAGGTACAGACGGTAAGAAATGCGAAGATGAATGCAAAGTGCCAACGCTACGTCCAATGCCTCTTTCCTTCACAAGCAATCACTAGAATCACAGACAATTTACCTCTAGGGAATCTACCTGCCCACTTAACAGGCTGCTGCTTTTCACCTGCCATGCGCTAAACGAATGCATAAGATAAACACATCATACTAATGGCAGTCTCCTCTCGACGGTCTGCTTGACAGCAATCCTTACCTGGAAATATTCTTTCGCCTTTTCATGATCGTTGACTTCTTTAGCCCATCTCCATAAGAAAAGTGTGCAGCACTTAATGGTACATCATAGTAGACAAAAATTGGGAAAGTTGTAAAATATGCGAAGCTTAGAAATCTCGAAGAGTTACATTAAATTTACTCTACATATCTCAAGGTGACCTAAAGCTTCTGAAAACACCTTCCTCAGCTTTCACATTAGGCGAATGGAGGAGGTCAGGAAGCTGGAGAGGACCAACACAAATACTACTCTTGATGTGTTCAAAACATTGTTCAAACACTCTTAATATCGATTTCCAGCCATTCTATGGCATTTCACGACGTATATATATATATATATATATATATATATATATATA
>JAARMF010001532.1:1267-12793 GCA_022844705.1 Toxascaris leonina
GTGATATTTCATGTCCAAAATAGACAGTTTCTGAGGATCTTGCACTGCCACTAAATCAAAGAACCTCGATAATTACTAGAATAAATTCACCAAATAAGATATAATGGGAGCAAGGGACCCCCGCAACCCTTTCCTCTCCTCTCTTGGTGATGGGAAGATTTCGTTAAACCTCTACGCATTGTTGATATCTTTACGATCAGATGTATATTCCAGACATAGTGAATGTCACCTTTGTGTCAGACTCATTAAAAAAGCTTATAAAACATATTCAGAATCAATAGCTCATGTGAATAAATCTAAGATCCTCAATGAAAATGAATGCCTGAGATTATGAACACTATGAAGATAGCAGTTAATTACCTCATCGACGAATGCGATTCTATTTGTACCATAAACAACATTTTCCACTAATGCTTATAACTTTGGCTAAATCGAAATATGAAATGATTTATTGCTCTCTTTAATAGCATAAATTTTGATAGTTAGCTGCAAAGATCGACGAATCTAATGAGTACTTAAAATTTGAGAAGAGCTGAATTTGAGTTGAATTTAAGTTAAAAAGAGCTGAGTTTTTCCATATTCCAGTCCTTGAGAGCTATAAATCTTGAGCGGAGTCGATTTAAAATTTGAATTCTTCAGATCTTTGAAACATTTTTAAAATTCTCTCTAGATGAAATCCCTTTGTATTTCTGATTTATGCCACTCGCCTATGATATCAAACGAAAACTTCGCAATAAAACCCTATAAAACATGAATGAATCCTTTCGAAACAAAACTTGAAAATACGTTTGATTCTTGTGGGAATTTCATCACAATGCTTTTCCATTCAGCCAAAAATAAATAAATAAATAAATAAATAAATAAATAAATAAATAAATAAATAAATAAATAAATAAATAAATAAATAAATAAATAAATAAATAAATAAATAAATAAATAAATAAATAAATAAATAAATAAATAAATAAATAAATAAATAAATAAATAAATAAATAAATAAATAAATAAATAAATAAATAAATAAATAAATAAATAAATAAATAAATAAATAAATAAATAAATAAATAAATAAATAAATAAATAAATAAATAAATAAATAAATAAATAAATAAATAAATAAATAAATAAATAAATAAATAAATAAATAAATAAATAAATAAATAAATAAATAAATAAATAAATAAATAAATAAATAAATAAATAAATAAATAAATAAATAAATAAATAAATAAATAAATAAATAAATAAATAAATAAATAAATAAATAAATAAATAAATAAATAAATAAATAAATAAATAAATAAATAAATAAATAAATAAATAAATCCGCTTAGAAATTCCACCGATTATATTCGATTCTTTTTTTTTCTGCTGAAATATGAAGCTCTCACTTTTTTCGCTTTACGTTTCTATCAACAAGATAGATCTTTTTTTTTGGTAGGCACTGATAAAGATGATAAATCTTTAAGTTATTCAAGTAAAGCTTGAACTCTCATAATAGAGCAATCGCTTATCAAGCGAAACGTCGCGAGTTCATTCTCGTTAGCGGGCAAATGTTTTTCATTCGTCATGAAAAAAATTAAAGCTTGAAAATATTTCGAAGCCTAGGCGAAATCTCATTTAAATTAGCTCAAAGCGATAGGAGTTAAAGAATACCACCTCAGAGAATATTACTCAAAACTTCACCATCTATAGGATTTTCACTCGAAATCTTCGATCTTCGAGGAAATATTCAATTAACTTCGAGCTATAAATCTGAGGTTCTATATCTGTAAGAGTTGTAAATAAGCTTCTCGCCAGCTTCTCGTGTAAATAAGCTTCTCATCGGCTTCTCGTCTCACATTGAGCACTTCCGTGTAGTCGACATAAATAAAACGTGTATTGCACTTACAACTAAACAGCATTCATTTTAGCTTAAGATGAGCTCAGCGAACACAACCGATACGCTTAATTCTCTTAGCTTTATTTAAAGCTCTATATTGTTTCGTATGGGTTATGCCCCAAAAATTTACCGTTTGTTTAAAGTCGTTTATTGTTATGCGATCTCTCCAGTTTTCGCACTGCGTCCCAAAATATAATCTACCTGTCTCTTAGCTAATAGCAGGTATGTGTACGTTTGTGTCTGCACATCTGTTCACCAGTTGTGGATATGTATGTGTCTATCTGTTTACTCTCTAGTTTCAATCCAAAGACCACCGAAGCTAGAGTCATGGAATCTGAGTGTAACCAGATGTCGACCACCCTTTACCGCATCTCATATCGATCCATCAGTTTTGAAAAAAGGAATTATAGACAGTTAAAAGTGAATAGACTTCGGCCAAAAAATTGCTTATTGACTGCTTATCAACCCATCTCGTTCTTAGTTATGAATATTACTGCCTAGCAAATGATTCAAAACAAAGTTACTAAAGCTATTATCTCCGGCTTTATGCATCAAAAGTTCCTTATTATGAGACGAACTGCTATATGCAATGATGTTTCCTTCAATAGGGCATTGATTAATGTTGTTTCTCATCGACATCGACTAGCTATTTACAAAATATATACACTTATTAAAATCCATAGTAAAATAGAGAAATAATTGGCAATATTTTGAGTGTTCTTTAGTCATCCCTTAGCGAGAATCTCATCTAAATATTCATAGACATTGTTTCATGTATTTTATTTATATAAAGTTACTACAAAAGCCCATTACTGAAGGGCCAGTGCACTCCACTAAATAACTCGATATTCTTTGTCGCAGATCGTCGACAAAATTGAGTGCACCAACAACTCTCTCAATGCAGCTTTTATTTAAGCTGCAAGGAAAGCAATTCACAACTGGAAAAGCCTTTCACCAGCTTTGGACATAATGGTTATGCTAGGTAAGGTCTGTAGTCATATAAACAAACAGCTACATCGATATGATCCTTATGCCACAAGAGATATGAGTGAAATTGAATTTAAAAATAAACGCTAAATAAATATATATAGGTGGAATAACGATCAAAACGTCTATCCTCAAAGAAAAAGTGCTTCAACCATCTGTTCTCAAATATTTAATGTATTTTCATATAGTGGCGATAGAGCCATCATCTTCTAGATAATGCTTGATTTCCCGCATGCAACAAATTGCAATTCGAGTAGGTAACTCGTTCCAATTTCCGCAGAATTTTCAAAAACGATTGACAATGAGGCAGCGTCCATCCAACAATGAGACAGTGCCGCTAGCTTTCATTAGCTTTTAATCATACTCATCCTGATTGTTGAACGAAATATGAAGCGTTGCGAGAAGTCACTATCTCAGACGTTCACAAATAATTCTCAAAAAAAAGGTTGCATTAGGTCAAATTCTAATAGTCAATGTTCTAAGGCGTTCAACTCAAAGGTTATAGGATTTTTTTTTCAGATAAAAAAGATTTATATTCAACTATTCTCAATCCAATATCTATGTTCCATATCTGATGCTCGAATAAAATCGTAGAAAATCACGCAAAGAGCATTAAAAAAAATAGCGATACAACTTCAGCAATAATTATGACACTTTATTCTCAAATTATTTTCCTAGGTTCGATTGTTGTTCACAAACTAAAGATTTAATATTCGATTTAAAAAAAATGCTATAAAATTGATATTCTAGGATCAGAATTCAATGTATTTCTCTTCTTTAGAGATGATATAAGGATAGCAAAATTTATCATCGCATCGTCGTTTATAATGATATGAAAGCAATTCCTTATTTCTTGCATCTCGTCTTCTATTACCCGAAGAAAGAGACGACTTTTTTCCAAATTCGTTCACAACATTTTCCATATATGATACCTAAAGCTAAGAAGGAAAAGCAATGCTATATGAAGAAATGAATTCGAAACGGCAGAAGAGCGAAAGTGCCTACTTTAAACTATAAAACTGTAAAGCGAAAAGGATCTCGCGTCAATACGTTGCTAAGTGGCAATATGATTATCTATTGCATCGTATCCGATCACCTGATGAAGATGGGCGGAGAATAACGATGAATTACAATAATAAACGAATAAAGTCGCGATACCTATGAGGATTGGAAAAATAATGAAGCTGAAAAGAAAGCAATATATAAATGAGAGAGAATGTTCAGGGAAAAACGCTGTTGAGAAGAAGAAACTTTAATGAAAATAAAAATAAAAATAATAAAGATAAATAAATAAATAAATAAATAAATAAATAAATAAATAAATAAATAAATAAATAAATAAATAAATAAATAAATTCTGCTAACCAGGTGACTTTCGACATGTGAAACAATTAAATACATTCGTGAAGATTCAATTGCATATAGCGAAAAAATGAATGACTTAGCATTCATGGATGCTAAAAAAAAGAGCGCTGATGGATTTCAATTGGCTCACCTAATGAGAACAGCTGCACAAACGGAAAAGTACAACTGAGTGGAATTGTGAATGCTTCAATGTCGATGTATCGTCATGTGTCCAATGTCGATTCAACAAAATTTAGAGAGAAATTTTGTCAGCATATCAAAAAAAAAAAAAAAAGAAAATCCACCTATGCTTCATAGAATGCTTCTATAAACAAGCCTTTAATCAGTACACTTCCAGCGAATTATTCGATTCCTGACAATCGGTATTATAATCTTATAAAACAGTCTTCACTCAGTGTAGCGCGAGTGTTTCGTAGTGAAAAGATTAAACTACTTTTACTGATAAGATTGATAAGAGTTTTTACTGATAAGATTGATAAGACTGAAAATACCTGTGTTGCCTTTATATATACATAATACAAAACAACATTGCCTTTAAATTGATACCTCTGTTTTACCTGCGCTTGAATTGATAACACCTGTGAATAATAGTTTCTCAAGAAAGACTGCCGCTGTTTTCGCTGCACTTTTTGATGATTACAATAAAATTTTGTTATCAATTCGAAGGACAGGAATCCTGGACGTGATCGCAGAGTACCGGAAGCAAAAGTTACACTGGGCAGGCCACGTAGCTCGAATAACAGACGACAGATGGACTCGTGCAGTTGCTGAGTGGTACCCTAGAGACCACAAACGACCACTCGGGAGACCTCCAAGAAGGTGGAGAGACGATATTGAGGAAGCAGCGGGAACGACATGGCAAAGGCAAGCGACATCGAGAACGGAATGGAAGCGCATTGTGACTAGCAGCGTCATCGACGTTCGATAGTCCGGTCAATCAAGTGATCAAGTGAAGTGACAATAAAATTTGTCGTTTAAATTAGTACACTCTTCTATAGCCCTATAGGCCTCACTATATCGCCCACTTATTTATCACTTCATCACAATGACTGTTTATCAAATTCGTTGATCACTTTTCAGATCATCATCTTAACGCTTCAAGTGGAAAGCTTAATTGATGCCATAATAAAGAGATACAGCGATCATGACCCCAAATTAGCGCTACCTCTTGAATGAAGTCATCGCTGCACCCAGCTGAATCATGGATTTGGCTGGATGCATCGATATGGCAACTGTGCACTTTCATTAACCAAAATATATAAAGAATCCCTCGCAATAACTTCCCGGAAGTTGATTACAATGTAGCCTAAGATCGGCGCTCGTATTACAAATGAAATATAGTTCTCCCAAAAAAAAAAAACGCATACCATACGATGCTCACCCCCCCCCCCCCCTCCCCTCCTATATCGTCGAATCATTTATGTCGATGATTACTCATTAAGTGGATCCATATAAGATAATAGCTTAGACATCTTCTGATCTTCTATCAATCTTCGTCAGAAATACTTTCTGGATCGACAATCGCATTCAGTCTCCACAATTTCCAAAGTTTCCAAGATCGACCTCTTTTTCCAAAATTTTCTTCACTTACAAAAAAAGTGACACATTTCTTTACAAGTTTATTGATCTCAATATAGTAGATTTCAATGAGACAAAAAAAGGATCGGATGCCGCAGCGGATTCGAGGATCTGTTAGTTAGCTCAGAGTGTTATATATAAATAATGTGCAGAAAATATACAGGCCCACTACCCCTTCCCCCCCCCCCCTCTCCAACCTCATAAATATCACGAACCCATGATATGCGCCCATGCGTTGCGTCTATGAAAGGAAACACGCCATACACATGTTGTCAAAGAAGCTACAGCTTATCGCAAAATACGACATCATAACATTATGAACTCAATCAACGAGACTGACGGAAACCTCGAGCCATTAATGATTCTTTGTTTCTTTATTGCATCAACGACGGTCACATTTTAACGCTTTTGATTTCTCTAAATGCGATCACATCTGCGTCTTCACTATTATCAGATAATAAGGGGCGATCAGTCACTCCAGATGGCAGTACTGCTTTCAACAGGACCGTCATGAGGGGGTGGTGGTTGGGGGGGGGGGGGGGGGGGTCCATCAGAATGCTTCGCAATTTTTGATACCGAAAGCTTGGCCTTTCTGAATATGCAAAGTTATCTTAACGCGAAATCAGTCGGTTCAGCTTCACAGCATTTACCTCTCTCTTCATCTGAATGTATCATCAATTCACTTCAAAAAGGTGTGGATTGCGACAGATGCGCCATTGTCAATGAGAAGACACCCGGAAATCACCACTACACTTTTATTGGAGTGAAATACGTCACTATTAATAGGCATGCGAATAAATATACAAAGACAACACGCGAATATACAGAGACAATGGCATGCGACAGATGCGCCATATTACGGGCCTGTACCACAACTCTCACGCCCGTTGAAATTCTTTCAGCTTTATTTCCGGACAATTCTACTCCACCATGATGCTGAAAATTCCATATTTTCAGCGTGCTTTTCGCAAAAGAAATCCAATATAAGTTGACACAATCGGAACCATAGGTCAAGTTAACCTCGAAAAAACCCCCCGTGTGACACCATCCTCAACCTGATTCGAAAAGAGAACGGATCTCGGATTAACGATGATACTCGTAGTCTATTAAAGATCTCTGCGGTATAGCGCGAAATGTAGACCGGAGTAAACCATAGAAAATAAAAACCAATCCAAATAAAAACCAATCGCTTCCGAAGTTCCTAATTTGCCATCCCCTTCCCTCCCTCATACTCACTTTTCATTTTTCTAGCCTGGAATGTAGACCCGATCGCATCTGCCGAAGAGTTAGCCGTATATATAGGCGATACGCATTATACCAACAATTCCAGCAGTTAACAACAACAACAACAAGAAATAACAATAGAAGCAAGGTTTGCTCAATGTGAGAGAAAGACCGTCGGTAAAAGCATTGCAAATTAGCGCTGCGAACTTATCTCTAATATACCTTACCTCCTCCAAAATCTCTGAAGCTATATTCTTTTACATCCTCGAAAACCTCTTAATTTCTCAGAAATGAATTGCTTATCTCCGCATATCGCTCGTTAAATAATCAAAAGCATACTAAAGAGAGCTTCCGCTCTAAGAGCGCATTCCAGCTGCGGTTGTGGTTTCAGAATTCTAGGATTCGGGGGGGGGGGGGGGGGGGGGGGGGGGGGAAAANCAGATAAGCTGCGCAATCACAGGTTAGACTTTTTTGCATAGTCAGTGTATTAGAATTTTAGCTGCAGTTCGTTTTCAAAGTTCCGTTTCCGGTTTTGATAAACCGTTTCCGGTTTTGATAATCCGTTTCCGATACCGTTCTAGTAAGCTCCTAAAAGAATTATATCTACTCGAAAAATCCACAAACCAAATTAGGTTTTACAGCCGTAAGATATAGACCAAGCAAATTCCAATCTGTACATAAACCAATAGCAATACTGTAAGCACCAAGACAATCAATCGCCTGTATTAAAGGATATCATAAGAACAAGAAAACTACTATTGTTGTAAATGCTGCAATTTGGGGGAGGTCACGACTTTACCAGCAGATCCCCTCCCCTACCCCCCCCCCTTCCCCCCAGTGGATCTATAGCTTTGTTTTCCAGCAATAATCAAATGAATGGTTTCCTATCTTCAAAGAGAAAGAATTTATGCCACAGGTGTTTCTTTGTCTCTCAAAGGAGAAAAACTCTGCACTCTTTCCATATCCCCACTTTCTTTGCCCCCGTTCCCACCTCAAAGACTGAGCTTCACCAAACAAGCAAATATTCCAAAGAAAGTGAATACAAGAAAGATCAAAAGCAAAAGAACTGATGTTCAAGTGGACTCTTAAAGACATTTTGAAAGCGCTATAAGCCTTGAACAGAAAACACAAAAGATAAGACACAAAGAAACATTCTTACATACTCCGCCTTCTCTTACTTAACAACTCAGTTATATCCTAAATGGCCATTTCTTGTTTCCCCTCCAGCATATCCCAAACACTGCTAATGAACCCTCTAGAGTTCCAACATTCGAGATCAACAGCACTACAATCAGCGATTACCTACTCAGGTTTACCATCACCAACAGAAAATGAAACAGCCGGCGGATTGCTTGCTGCAGCTTCTAGATTTTCCACTTCGGCACGATACTTTTGTATGAGTTTATGTGCCTCCTTTAAAGAATCCCTCAGATCATCAATTTCTTTACCGATTTCCGTCCTTGCATTCGTTATCATCTCTAGTGTTCGCTTACGTACGTGTACAACTGAAAATTGAGTCATTTTTAATCGATGCAATAGCTGAAAACGATATCAGTGATCACTTATCACAGAAGAATTTGATCAGTATCTCGCCTTCCCACGTTTGCAGAAGGAAAACAAACAGACAGACGATATATTAACGAACAGAGGAAATACCTATGTGTTACTATTATTGTGCCTCTTCTCTTATATAAGACAATAGCAGCTGGTCACCGTAATGTTCCCCAATCCTTCCTCATATATGGATATGTGAGTGTAGTTGTTTTGCCCATTCCCAATCACCTCCTTGATGCAGCTTTGGTCCATCCTTTCCCTGAATTTCATGGACATCTCCACTTTTTGATTCCCGACGCCTATCACTTTTTTATCCTTTAAACCTCTTCCACCCTTTCAGACGATCTTCAACACCAATCAAAATAATCAACACTTATTGCAAAGAACTTACAATCAGTATAGAACCTTTTCGCTTCACATTTCCTTCCTTCTGAGCCAACCAATGCCTTATACATCGTAACCGTCGGCTCTTGAAACACCTTTAAAAGATTTATTAATATACACATCCGAACTCAAAACAAAAAAAAAAAAAGAAAAACAATTCTACAGACAGCATCAATGGAGTCAGATCGTTCAACGGAACAATACTGAATCAAACGAAACCCTCAACGCTCACCAGCAAATAAGAACCTTAAATCACGCAGCTTGTAACATCATCTCTGCTAAGACACAAATCCGGTCCAAAAATTGTCCCCCTAGTTGTCGCCCCCCCCCCCCCCCTGCCCCCGGTTGAACAAACGAGAATCAGTAGATAATATAGAATTAAAATCGACCTCATAAATTTTTAATCAGACAAAACAAATGCTCCCAGACGTTCTCTATTCCTATCGAATGTTTTCGTACCTGCGATGTTCTAATAGTTATTGCTTGAAGATGAGTTTGCAGCGGAAATTTTCCCAAAATGTTATTTCTGCATCGATCTTCACTTGACCTGATAGCGGTTTTATAATTTTTTACTCAGCAATCCCGTTGAACTATGAAAACTTTTCCATCACTCACTCAGTCGCCCATTATTTCTAGAGAGTTATAGTGCTGTAAAATTTAAATTTATTATTACGCTGCAATGTTTGAAATTTCACAATTTCAAATTTGCGCCGAAATTACAAGCGTATGCCGACGTATTAAAACATCTATTGGCCTAGCATTGATTGCATCGTTAAAGCTGCGGTGATGAAGACAATTCAGCTGAAGAAACACTGGACGAGGGGGGAGGGAGGGGGGGGGGGGGGGGGGGGAGAGAGAGAACCTCACTAACAACCTAGACATACACAATGACATAAAATTTATATCCATTTAATTAAAGATAAAAGAAAACGACGAAGAGCAACTCTCTACCCCATAGCGATAATCAGTAATCGTCTGCCAGTCGGATGGGAGGGGAAAAGCGGATTAGTGCCAAGATTTCACTCCCTTTCATTAAGACCATGAGAAGCGTCAGCTCTTAATTCAAATATAGGTTTATTCCATAGACGTTCATAATATGGCATGACCACTTTCCACTGAATCGGCTTAGAAGCATCAATCATTAAAATGGAACTAACAATTTCGTCGTAGTATTCTGCCGCAACGATCACCTTTCCGTTCGGTAATGTCGCTTGAGGATGAAAAAGACGGAGGTAATGAAATGCAGTTATCTGAAAGCATTTCGGGGTATCAACGACGACAGCACCTCAGATTCGAAAAACTATCAATTATTACCGCCAAATATATCTCTTCTTAAACTTAAAACATCGCTCAATAGCCGATCTTAGACCTTCAACTGATCAAAGTACGGTACATCAACGATGCTGTGATGCCTCACAAAGAGTTGGTTACTCTGGGGAACAAGTCTGGATGCAATAGACCACTCACTTTCCAAATGCCTCTAGTTGTCGTACTAACTTCAGAAACGACAGCAATCAGGCTTCCCAATATATTCATAGATATTTCTAATTCCATACGAAGGAAAAAAAGATGCCCTACACTTGAAGAGGAGAATAGAACGAAAACAATCTTAAGCATTACAAATACAAAAAGCAAAAGGAAATCTGAATGATATTCTAGAAAAAAAGTCAGCAAAAACTAGCAATTATCCTCCTCTACCTACCTCATACCTATACCCATCCACGTAGATAAGAGTCGATCCATCCCTTTCTAAATTTTCCGCACCCACTTGCTGCTACAAAATGTCCCCTTGTATTTCCACTCGACAGATCAATCGAACTCCACAACATCCAAAAAACAAGTCTGAAAAGGATGCCAGCGAAGCTAGAGAATACGTGAGTTTCGATTCTGCCTGTCATTAACTAGTGTTTATAATTTAAGAACAAGCAGTAAAATATGCGAAAAAAATGCATGCATTTTTGAACTGTACTTCTCACTTCTTGGAATCTCCACAGAAAACCCCTTTTGTTTTACCATCAGACAGAAGGGAAATTCCGTCGGATTTGCTGGAAAATGCACATAAATATTCAGGTATCTTCAATTCTCCGTAACCAATCCTTAAATCTCGAATCGACTGGAAAGTTAGTACATAATTATCGTCTCATGCTTTAAGTTCGACTAAGCAACTATGCGTTAATAGATGAATAAATCCACGAACCCATACACATAAACATACATAAATATATATGCATAGGTATGATATCGTTACCTTTCATCTTCCTAATGCAAGAATAAAGTAAAGAAATATGTTAATTAAAAATAGTTTCGAACAAAGAAAATGAGGTGCGAATTTTTATTGTGAAGAAAATGAGGTGTGGAAAATAGGCGGAACGAAACCGTTTTCAAGAACGGAAATGAGTTTGATGGAACGATGGAAATGAATTGAAAATTCCACGCGGCAAGATGAACGAAAGGAAAAAAGTTTCGAACGTAATTTCCGAGGAAATGAACAAATGAACCAAAGCGGAGATCTCTTTTCAAACATTGGGTATTGACTCTAATATATTCCCTCC